>JAZGTK010002316.1:0-32486 GCA_036877625.1 Ambastaia sidthimunki
GAATCAACATTATTTGCAATAGTTGACACTGAACAAGCAAACACAGAACAGTGTAAAGGTTTCTTTGCAGACTCAAACCACACAACCAAACACTGAGTATCAGATATTCACAGTGCGTCACAGCATGCTTGTTTCATTCCTGTATGTCAGAGTGTTTGTGTGTTGTGTGAGAGTCTGTCACAAGTGCTCTCGTGATACTCGGATCTTAAAGCATGTCTTTTCTGTGTGTGTGCATTTGTCCTGTAATATTGCATTTCTCTTTAATCACAACATTGAGATATTTACAAACGAAACAAATTGTGCTTGGTTTTGTATGTATTGCTATTTGATAAATTACTGTTTAAAATAACTTGTTTTTTAAAGCCAAGTGTTCTTTACTTAGTTATATGAAACTATTATTGTATTCTTGTCAATTTGTTCTGTACTGGGACAAACTTATATTTTGGGTAAAAAATTAAGTGCTACATTGTGTAATTTATCATCACAACAACAAAATAATTTATGTTCTCTTAATGTTAAATTTAGAAGTGTGTATGTGTGTGTGTGAGTGAAAGGGTGTGATTTAATGTCAATAAATCTGTAATGTGAATGGAATTTTTTTTTGCCAAAAGATGGAGGAGTCTCTGTTCGTAATGTGTAAAGATATGTTTCTTATTTTGTTTATTATTGAGTACATTAAAGTTGGAATTGTATATTAATAACAGAGTTATTTATTCTTTATTAAAATGGCTTTGTTTTCCCTCAAGCAAATGGAAAAAGAAAACAATTCAGCTCAGTTCATTTCACTGTCCTTTGTTTCTTCATTGACTGTCAATATCAGATTCCTTATTTTAATCAGTAGTATATGCTAAAATATAAAGTGTAAGTGGAATGAAAAAGTACTGGACAATAAACAACATAAACAAATATAAAGGGGTCATAAAATAACTTTCAGGATTAAATTTTTCATGACTGTTATAATGTCATGATTTGTTAAAATGACAAAATTTGTGCTAAAATTACTAAAAAGAATGACAGGACTAAATCAAAGAACTTAAAAATCAGCTTTAGCTGAGAACTTTAACTGAGATCCTTTAAAATTATTTAGATCCTTTGAAATGATTTAGGGTTGCAAACTTTCCCACATTAGAAGTAGTTTGTCTATTATAGCTATACTGTCTACCTCACTTTGGTTGGAGAGGCAGAGTTTCTAACAGTTTTATCCAGGGGATATCACACTGAGAACAGCTCTTTTATGATATCATCTGTCTGATGTCACAAAGTTGCAGAAGTTGCAAAAGAAACGAAGCTGTTTCTGCAGCTTAGTTTCAATAAATGCATTTCAGGCTGAGTGGGATGTTTTGAGTGCTCGTAGTTACAGTATGTTTTCATAATACATCATGCTGACAAAAACGTAGATTCCCCATGAAATGACCCCTTTAATGAAACAGAAAACACGCTTGAATGGTGACAGTTGATTCTTTCTTCCAAGTCTTTGCATTCTCCAGAATGTCTGACAGATGGTTTCTGACTTGGACTCGTCCCCCTGCAGACCGACGAACAGCGCGGCTCTGCAAAACAGTCATTAGAGAAAAAGACAGGAAAAAGAAAACTAGAGAGAAAATACTCATGAGTGACTTAAATTACACAAACGGAACATTAGAACAGAAACTCTCACAGGGAGAACAGGAGGACAAAGACGCTATTTTAAAAAAAGCCTCTTAATTTGACGGGCTTCCAACACCTCCGCAAATCTTTAATACCGTAATAAGAATATGAGATGTAAAATCAATACAACACGCTCTCATTCATTATTGCTTACACGAATGAAACATTTTTACAAGCATCTATGCCAGCAAACAGAATACTGCAGTTGAGTTTCCTCTGAAAAGTAGATGGAGAAAAAGGTGATAAGACTTGTGCAGTATTTTCCATGGTGGTTGTATTGATGCCAATTTATAACCAACTTTTTACCTAAAAAACTCAGCAGCCATCGGAAGGGTTAATGGTGTAATTAATTCATTTGTTTATTGCTCTCCTCTTTTATCTCTGTGTTTTGTAACTCAGCATTTCCCAGGAAAATAACAAACAGGCTACAATACACATTCCTACATTCCTGAATTTTTCCGTTATATGCTGTTTATGTTTTTAAGCTTTTTCTATTGTATGCATCAAAAGATCCCATTTGTCCACTGTGTGTCCTCAGCATTCACCTCCAACATTCAATTATTTTCTTTCCCAAAAATAATATTAAGACTCTTTTGATGTCAAAAGTGAATCAAATCAACATTTTTCAATATTAATGTTTTTGATTTTTTTCTCTAACATTTATACTATCTAGGATATAATTGTCCAATTTTATGCATTGAGATATGGTAAAGAAGACACAATATAAAAACCTTGATCTTTATTGGAAACCAGAAATAGAAGCAAAAGCAAAGGTCAGTGTTCAATAATGCATCTGAACTGCAGCATATTTCCCTCATAACAATGTTGCTCCTCTGCCTCAGAGAGCCTCAGACCTCCTTTACACTTTTTAAGCATGTTTGGATTATCAAACAAGTCTTTCTCTCTCCATCTCAGATCTAATTCTCAGTGCATCATGGATCCTCAGATTCTCTTTGTACATTTTAATCGATACCTTTTATATTAAAGATCAATCGGACCAGATATTTCAGCACAAACTGCTTTCATATTCCACTAAAGAAAATGAGACGTTAATGTTATACCTGTTGAGTCGATGCTAATGCTAACCACCATCTTTAAAAATGTTCTCCGTGGATGCAGAAATCTAACAATTGATTGGGAATCTGCTTGTAGTCAGAAAGTGTTTCAGTGGTCCACAGCTCCATTTCCAGACCACTGGGGAGATAAAGAAAGACACAGCTGCAGTAACAAACATTACACTGGCAATTTAGTGTCATCAATCACACGGCCCTGGTGAGGGACAACGCTGAAGCCGGGATCACGCTTTTGAACGCAGCCAGAGTTGTTACCGGAAATGAATTCCACTCTGCCCAATTATAGCTGTCATGTTGCATATCTCACTTCCGCATGATGCCTATTGAATTTGTTTGGTGTTTGGCTACAGCTCAGTGACATTGCTAGCTGGTGTTGCCAACTATGCAACAGGTTAAGTAAAAATGCTTATATAATAACCGAACCACATTTCCTCTTTTTCACCAGAGCGGTTCATTGAGAGCTCACAGGAGCCATTCCTCCTAATTTATTAGAAAAATTATCAAATTAAGCATTAGCTGGAGGTCAGAGGCCTTGACATCCAACCGTCAGATGAACAATTTCCCTAATTTAGCTAAACATTATATCCCACGGTGCTTTGCAGATACTCTTCATTCAGGTAATAAAAATATAACACTCACCGCTATTCACGGTTTATAATTATGTGTACTGTGTGCTCCCTCTCAGCCTGCTAGGTCATCCAAATGTTAAAGAAAGAAAGCGGCTGAAGTGCTTTGAATTAAAAAGATAAATAAACGCAAGAAAGAAGGAGAACGAGAGAAGGGGGGCTTGTTTCCTGAACACTATCTTTGGCAATTAGTCATTACATAGTGTCACCTCGGGGTGAGGATGATTCACTCAACGCTGTAGTGTTGCTTAACGCTCCTCTTGAACGCTAATATTAGGATACAGTGAGAAGAGGAACATCATCGCTTTGCCCTTCTTATCACGGTAGCTTTTCTGTCTTATTTGACACAATTTGACCTCTTTGAAAATACATTCATGTCTTTTGAAATGTATAAGCATCAGATAAAATTCTACCGTCAAGGCTTGCAATTGTCTATCCGTCAGAACACACACAGAATGGTTTAAGAGCTCTCCATGCTTGCCAGGTCCTCAAGGAGCAAACTTTGAGCTCCAAAGAGACTAGATTAAGCCTGAATGGCACATTGCACTGGCAGATTTCCCACAATGCCCCCCTCCCAACTGCTCATACTGACTGGGGTAAATATAGAGACAATTTTTGCAGAGAACTGAACGCTCAATTTGAACATTATCCAGCCCTGGAAGCCAATGAGCCAATGGTGAGTGGTTACGCAACATTTCTTGTTGCAGTTGCATTGTTGACTGGGGGGGTCACATCCTATTGTGTGTACTTTGTGTTTATATAAATCAAACACAAGATCCTTTATTGCAAACACGAACATTAAGCATCATTAAAATCCCACATGGCTTGGAAATAATATCTACCAGCATTCAGTTCTGTCGTTTGATTGGTTTTATTGTGACTGTAGAGTGAAAAGGAGAGGGGTAGAGGGGGGCCCACAGGACCCAGAGCTCATAATCCAGAGCTGGCATGTGGCACACAGGGGCCACTGAACCAATTACACGGTGCATTAAAAAGAAGGATAACTGTCTCTCTGGCTGGGATTTCATACAAGGTCTGCACCAGTAGCAGCAAATCAGAAGAAATGTTAAAACTGATTAACGGAGCAAACAGAGTCTTCTTAAAGAGCAAAAACTACTGTACTATTCTCAGAATATGGTGTGTCTGACAGACTGCAGGATTCACTGCTATTGTATTTATTCAATCCATCAAGACTGTGACTGGATACAGTGTGATATTTATGGATGGAAGATTTTATATTTTTCATGCTATTGTGCAAACGCATTATCTTAGCATTTTTTTATCTTAATATTTTTCTAAATTTTCTTAATCTAAATCATCAATTTTTGCAACTAGTTTTATTTATTAGGATAATATATATATAAACTATATAACAATCAGAACTTGTCGCATCACTCAAGTCAGCCTTGTCTCGTTTGCAAATTCAGGAAATAAACAGCTACGGTTCATAACAAAAGATATTCTCTGCATTACATAATGGTTTCTGCTAACCTGTAGTTCATTCAACACACTTCACTGAAATAAAGCAATACTGCCCTCTAGTGTTACACTGATGAGTTTACAGACGCTAGTAAAATGCACTTTTGTAATCTTTTACTGTAGCTCTCCAATTGAGAACATACAGTATAAATGCGGTTCTTATTTGATGATGACCAAACAGGTACTGTGAAGAAATCTGTTAATCCATTTGACGATTTGACAATAATATAAAAGTTAAATAAAATAAGCATGCATTAGCCATTATAACGGGTTAAATCTGAATTTAATTAAAAAGCAACATGTTATGATTTTACACGGGAATATCTCAAAACATGCATGACGATAACATTAATATATAACCTCATCAAATATAAGTAAAAGCATCATTTGAAAGAAATATATGAACAATATATATACATGAACAATCAAATACCCTGAGTACACATGCATCAAATCTCATTGGACATATTCAAATGTACGTGATGCGGAAAGGATGAAAATGTATTTGAGTAATGGGCCAATTAGCTTTTAATAACTGACATACTGTGTGATTTAACGATGAAATGAGGAAACAGAGGATCACTTGGCACCAGCACAATGTGTGAGCCGGTAAAAAGAAAGACAAGGCGAAATACTGTATATTTGATTTAGATGGAATAGTCCACATACAGGAAAGAGGGGTGGCCTGACAGACGGAGGATATAACATTTCAATAAAATGTCTATTCTGAAAACCTGAAACGATTTGTGTCCAATCTGGTTTTGTGAAAAACAGCTATTGTCTAGTGGTCAGAGCGTTTTAGTCTGGGTAAAGTTCAACGGGAGACGTTGGCGTGGTGGTATTTCAACACGGACACTTGGAGGCGCCCACAAGCTGTCCTGTGACAATTGATGGAGCGATTTGGGGAAGATGGACTTTGATAAAGCCACTGCCACACAATTAGTCTGATGAATCCTTTTGTTTTCTAACATCCTTGTATGTCTGATTCCAATCCACCATTGCGGACTAGCAATCTCAAGGTGTGTTACGTTTTTAAAGGGGGCCGGCACTTTTTTGCAACATGCAATGGATGTGCACATGGCGGAACATTAGTGCCCAGCTCCGTCTTTTGAATTGATGCTCTGATTAATTAAGCCATTAAATCCACCTCAGCTTTTTCATTAGGGACAATGGCAGCGGTAACGAGTCCGGAAACGACACCTCAACCCCGGGTCTATTTTCAAACACCTCCCGGTACCGAAGAAGAAGTGCCACAGAAGCAAGGGCGAGTGACCGTAAAATATGACAGAAAGGAGCTGAGGAGGAGGCTGAATCTGGAAGAGTGGATAGTTAGCCAGTTAATGAATCTTTACGACTGCGAGGTAGGACGTGTAACATTGTCATTGCTTTGACTGTGTCAGATCCTTTGTTGCGGGGAATGACAGCTTTCTTTCCGCTGCTCAGTACCGGTGTTGCTCTTTTGTCATGTCTATATTGTGCCATAGTTTCCCTGCTGTAATAAATCGATCATCCTGACATTTCTACCTTTTGTTCATCATAATTTCGTTAATGGATGTTGATTTATGGTTATGCATTTGCACATGGAAGGGCGTGGCATGACAGAAGTACAGACAAAGCCGTAAAACAAAGCTGAGCAGGTGGCTTGAGTAAAACAGTGTTAACCACCCCATCCATCCTTATTCCTTATGTAACTATCAATATTTCATCGAAATGTGGGCTTGCTTCATATATTAATGTCACATTTATCTATTGGAGGATGCTGTAGTATGCAGCATTAATAAAGACACGAATGCAATTTAAATATATACTTACAGGTGAGCCAAACCCAATGATCCCTAAGAAAGATTTTACAGTATTTGCGTTTCTGTTGCTTATATAAAGGAGACATTGGTTAAGGCTGTTTTTTGTCTCCCTGCAGCCCTCTGGGATTTGGAATCACCCCTGTAGCCATTGTGATGATGTCATCTGTTCAGACATGTAAAACATGTTTCACTTTGTGCTTGACTTAACCTTCCGCGCTAATATATCTGACCTAGATTGTAGTGTAAAAGCAGAGAGCTCTTTAAGTGACATTTTTCTCAGTGCTTATTTTAGCTCAGTGGTAGGCCTCATCCTGAGCTAAAAACTGGCTTTGGCAAATTCACTGTGCTTTGTCTCATGATGTACTACAGCGTGGCTTTCAGACTGATGTTAAATTCCTATTGAGAGATGATTTGATGATTCCCATTGATGGATGAATGTTAGGACAAGTTCTAGAGTACATTACAGAGGCTAATGTAACAATAAGATCACATAATTTTACATGTGAAACGTTATCCAGATCCAATGCGTTAATAGTATATTAATGTGGTCTGGCAGGAGAACTCGCCTATTATATTATATTGCTAGTCTCTGCAATGTTTGCTTAGCAATTAAGTTGAGGTTAGAATGCACATATTACATCACAATGGCCCTCAGCTACAACCAAAAGCCAGATCATGTCTCTTTAGAGGATAACAATGTACAGTGACAAACAACATAACCCAATTTAAATGATTTTCTGCACTGGCCTTTATTCAAGACAGCACGGCCAAATATTGCCTCATCTCCTTTTGTTTTATGATTAAATCTGCAGCTTTCAAATATGTACTTAACATATGTTTCAAAGCCACTTGTCCGTTGTCTCAGTGATCTGTTACAGATTTTTTTTTGTCTCTTTTTTTTATAAGTGTTGTGGATGATCTGCATTCAGTTTGTCATTATTGGAAATAAACCTCGACGGGATGATTAGGGCAACTCGAAGCATTACACAGCTTTTTATCAAATAAATAAATGAATGGATATTTAATGAAAGTAACACTGTCTCTGGAAGCAATGTAGAAAATTGGTTGCCTGGGGCAACAGACAATTACACAGTTTAGCTGTCATTATACAAAATATCTGACAACAGAATTGCCCAATTAACCAATCAGGATGGAGCATTTGAAATCACATTGACATTTATGATCACTTTAGTTGCTGGGGTAATCGAGTGATAGATAGAATTCTACCCACCCCAAAGTAAGTGCAAAGAGTCTTTGTGTTTGACTCACCGGGAGAACGTCTCATCACACTTGGCTGTAGTGTGCTAGAGCCACTCAACAATATGGGTCAACACAGAGTTTTATAACAGACCTGCTTTCTTTCACTGCAGTAGCACACAAGCACATGAACAAAAACTTGTGACAATTCCACCCACAGCAGCTTGTTTTTTCTTTATCTCCCCCATAAACTCACAGATGGAGCCTGCAGAAAAACAGCAGTGAAAGTGTTTGTCAGAGTAACTAGCTGCAATAAGACACAGAATCTCAGATTTTAGAAGGTGAAGTAGAGATTAAAGCTGTGGTTGCCTGTGTCCCCCGTCAATCTAAGAGCGTATCAGACAGTCTTTGAATGGAGAGGAAAGACACTGTTCTCTTTGTGAGCTGGCAGGAAGTGAATGAAGATTGTTGTTCTTACAAGCATGCACACACACACACACACACACACACACATACTATAACATGGAGGATCAGCCCATCCGGTTGTGTAAGTGGATGTCATAGACAAAGGTAGATGTTCCTTTAGTATGTAAAGGAACTTGGTCAATAGCTGTGGTTGCACAAACTTGGCTAAGGTCAGAAGAGACGCCTGTTATTAGTGTGAGCACACAACATGCTTGTCTGCATAGGTTAAAGTGGTCTGATGATCTGACCGCTTGTGAATTATTTTCATCCTTTGCCCAGTTTTTTCACAGGGGCTCATTATTTAATCTCTCTTATCAGCGCTTGTGTGTTTTGCAGGAGGACGAGGTCCCTGAGCTGGAGATAGATGTGGATGAGCTGCTGGATCTGCCCAGCGATGTCGAGCGAGCCATTCGAGTGAAGGTCTAATCGCATCTCTAATACATCTGCATGATCCTGTTCTC
This sequence comes from Ambastaia sidthimunki, assembly GCA_036877625.1. Classification (NCBI taxonomy): domain Eukaryota; kingdom Metazoa; phylum Chordata; class Actinopteri; order Cypriniformes; family Botiidae; genus Ambastaia; species Ambastaia sidthimunki. The sequence continues at coordinate 8,751 of JAZGTK010002316.1, forward strand.
TTTAAAGATCTCCCTTAAGAATATTCATTTCTCACCACCACACTTTCTCAGTTTCCACATCGACTTGCCTACCAGTATCCCTCTGACATTTTATATGCAGGTGGTTTTATATTTATCCTTAGACTAGCGAGCTAATTTTAAAGCTGGAATTTCAGCAGGGGATTTGTTTTTCGAAAAAGAAGCTCGGCACATTTCTGTGTAATATTTCAGTATTTTACATCAGCCTTCCTGCTTTGATTGTTACACATATGTAGTTGGAAAAACAGCATATTAGGCTGTGAATTAATTCCCTTTTCATTTGTGTTACACAGATGCTGCTGGTTGACTGTTACAAACCTAATGATGTAAGTCTCATTTTGAATATTAATAGCAGTGGTAATTAGCTTCATTACAGTCTGAGCCATTGATTCACTCATTACACTGCGATTACGCTTCATTTAATGACACCCAAGACTTAGAATTAGCGACAATAATTTTTTCCCAACATTTTCCCGCATTAATCATCGAACCGACGGTCACCCGCAGGACTTTGTCGCGGCGCTGCTGGAGAAGGTTCGAGGCATGCAGAAACTCAACACTCCCCAGAAGAAAGGTGAGCTGACGCCATGAGGTCGCACCAGCTCCCCTCCCACCACCACAAACCAAACCTGTCACTCCAAACCCAGAGGAGAGATGCAGGCATGCAGACCCAACCACTATACCACAGTGTCTGTCCAATGGAGATTAACAATAGGAATCCAGCCAAGCCAATCTCAGCTGCAGGTTGACCACCCCAACTGTTTTACTTTGTCCTAGTATGTCTCAGCATATATTACATGTAGAGAGTGTGATAGTGTTCCTTTAGCTTACAGTTCCCGTGGTGATTTAGGGAAAGAAAGAGAATATTGTGGAATGGTTGTTAGGGTTACACAGTTCACTAATACGCTTCCTTCAGAGCCACATGACTTGACTTAATGTGTTTGTAATCAAGTAGAAAATTAGAGAAAAGCTGATTTTTCTTTTCATGTCAGTCTCTCACTTCTGATGTCTTTGAATAAGAGCAAGATTGATTTTTTTTTGAAGGCAAGAAAACTTGATGTGGGGGTGTCTCAGATTTTAGAGTGTGTTGATGTGAATTGGGAAGAGGGAGGGAGGGGGGATGAGAAATGTGAACTTGTGTTTTGTAAGCCATTTTTAATCTACCATTTTTAGGAAAAAACGACAGGTCTGCGCTAGTACTACAGCTTTTAAAAATCATTTGACTGAGGAAACCGAAAAAATAAGCTAGTTTGAAATTCTGTCAAGATAAAGAGTAGCAATAGCAATGGAGTAAATTGACAATTTCACATTTTATTAATCTGTGTAAAAACAGTACAATGATCTCTGATGAAGCCTATAAAAAATGTCACCCATGTAGATCAAGGTCAGTTCTAAATCAAGATCAAAGCGCAAATATGTTTTGTAAATAAGTTTAATCAACTTGATGTGAACAATATGAGAAATGTATCTCTTACTGATCAGAATGGCAAAAACTGTACCTTGTGCACTCTCACAACCAAATATGTGTAGTAAGGCTCTCAAATAAAGAATGGTGCTACATGTCTAAAAACATTGTCTGTTGCTTTTGTCTTTGAAACATTTTTAATGGAATGAAGAGAAACCGAGATGATTTTGCCTCCGACACGTCAAATAAATGAACATTAACATTTGAAATTGCTGTGCCGGGATGTTGGACACAGTACAGCAGCGTAGAGTGCAGCTGCAGTGGTTGATCTCTGCAAACACACCGACTTTAAGTGCTCACAGATCCGTCACTATAAGTCAGATCTCCTCTCAATGCTTAACAGCTCCACTTCAAAGATGAGTGTGGCGCCCCCTAGTGGGAGAAAAGCATTATCACCAATTTGTGCAAAAATATTACAAGCAGGAATGTGTATAAGTAAACTATTGCACGTTAAACTTAAATGGATTATGCATTATATCATACCTGGAATTTTAGGTGGTGCTCCTCTGTCACCATAACCTGCGGTTTATATAAACATGTTTAAAACAGAGTCTAAAAATTAAGCGCTTTCAAGACTTTGACACTAATGATACTCATTAAAATACAGATTAAAATTTGTGTATTTTAAGTTTATATACTCACCAAGCTCGGAGGGAATAACCAGCTTCCTCTTTTCACCCTCACACATTCTAGGGAAAACAACATAACATGCTAAATGTTCAGAGAAAAAGGAATAAGATGAAAACAACATGAGCCCAACTTAAACCCTAAAATATTGGACCCCATTGTCTAACCACTAGCCCACAGCTCCAACATTTACTTGCCTACTGTATCTAACACAGTTCACATCAGCTTCTTACTATATTAATACTAGCTTCCATCTCTTTAAATCCTAAATCCTGACTGAAGTGTAAGAATAGGAATATAATACCACATACCCCAATAAACCCTGATCCCAGCCCTTGATAACCTGCCCAGTGCCAAGTGTAAAGGTGAAGGGCTGATTCCTTGGAATGCTGCTGTCAAATTCTGTCCCGTCCTCCAGTTTTCCCTGCAGGTGGAAACAGAGAGTTAATTACAAAGCATCGACATATTTTGGTTAATATCTGGATCTGAACAGCTGAATGCTTACAGTGTAGTGCATGTTCAACACGTCTCCCTTTCGGGATTTAATAGGGCAGTTATCCACTCTTTTCTTGATGCCTATCTGCAGTTTTTTCTTTTCCGCTCCATGTACGACTGCCATGAAAACGGACAACAACGTGACAGCTAACACCAAACACAGCCTCATGTCTGTGAGAGAGAAAACGATGAAGCTCAATACACAGAAATCAAATGAACGATTTAAAGGCGCAACAAAATACTGCAAATCATTTCCGAATCACTTCCGCGCATGCGTGAAGCGTTCACACAAAAGTACACGTTAGCATTATATTTAAATGCCATTTAGCTCAACAGCAGCGAGACTTTAGATCAAATAATAATCTGACAATATTGACAATTTAAAAAAACACAGACATTAATTATAGCTCTTATAATATGTTAGATTTATCTGAGGAAGTTAATTGGATGACGGCGGAACACGGTTGTTGTGCTAAACAACCTTGTTTAGAAATTTCGCTTACTGCATCCAGCGCTATATTCAGCCGCTTATAATAAGAAACATCTGGCATTTTTCTCTGTTGCAGTTACGTTTAGGCCTAATTGATAAATGTAATCCGCTATGCTTCTCAGTCATAACCTGCTATGCTACATGCTCTTGCTATTTTCAACTAAATCTACCAACAATGTCCAGCGGTAGAGCAAAAATCAGCTTAATAAAAACATAACGCTTACATAAATAATACAAATGCATGCAAAATATTTTAATTACCTGCAAAAAGAATACAACACTCTACCCTCCTGAATCTCAGACTGAATCCGTCATTAGGAAGCGACGTCTGCAAAGCTGCATGGCTTCCTGCTTGCTTTCCAAATCATTGTGTTATTTTAAATATTTTATTTTAAATACACCCAGGTGTAGGTGGAGTTGTTGGGAAACAAGTCATTTAAAGAGAGATTGAATTAAAAGAGTCTAATTTAATACAGAAAATAAATTATTATTGTTATTATTATATTATTAAGGAAATACTGGGCCGTAATAGTGGACTTTTATTTTGCTTACGACTACTGCACAGATTGTACACACGGGGGCGCTGTTTTCCCGTGTAATCTCGTGTAAATTGTTCCTGCAGTGGCTGAATAAAAATAAAACAATAACATATATTTAAGATGTTATTTTGTCGGAAGAATACTTGAACATTTTACTGAAATGTAAAAAAATCATACAATGATACAGATCTCACATATATTATACATTCTTATAATTAATACACAACCTCTCATTTAATCCATCTAATGAGGGCTTATTAAAACTAGAGGTGGCAGAAAGCTTTTCATGCACTATGGCACATATCCAGCCGCACTCTTGAACAGAAGAACCGCCATAATCACCATATTCTTCCCTGTCTAAAGGTTTCTCGTTTAATTCCCATGAGTCACGTACTGTGTGCCTGTACTGTATGTGACTGCAATAAAAATGTTGTCATTGCTGTGGGTGACCAAAGGTGTACAGACAGCCTTCATACTTCTGTCATTTGACTCTCACATGGCTTGTTTCAGTGATGGACTGTATGCAAATGAGCTGCTCTTTCCAAAATGATTTTCTCTGCTGCACCAATAAATTACAACAGACTCAGGCTATGGGCGGGTTTGCGTTATGCGTGACCTTAAATGAATAAATTATTACAGTCTTCAGCAGATGTGCAGCAATCATGCTGTGTCTACCAAATGCTGCCATCACAGATTGTTGGTTAAAATTAATTTTACATGGCTCAACACGTTCCCTTGGAAATGTGTTCGTCTCTCATTTAAGAATTAAACACGGTTTTTACATAAAAAAATGTTTTACATACGGAAAGGTCAATGTATACTGGGAGACCGAACATTTGACATTAAAGGCAATTAAACTGCCGGTGTGAAGGCTAACTGTAGGTTTTCTACAATTATTTACGTCAGCACTAATAATATCCTGTTTCACCCATCTGAGGTTATTAAAGATTTAAAAGAGAAGTGTTAACTCGCAAACCCAATGTCAGACAGTAATGTGCTCTGGCCCCATCCTTAACTAGACCTATATAATAGATTACCCACTGACAAATGTTCACATAGTACGCAATTGGGGGTTAGGTGCCTTGCTCAAGGACACTTCAGTTGCTACTTGCTGGTGCTGGAATTGAACCAGCAACCTACTGATTACAAGCCAGACTCCTTAACCAGTAGACCACAAATGTCCCAAGTATAACACATTATAAGAGAGTGTAAGACATTAACATTTCTGTTTACCTCAGTGAAGGTGCACTCAGTGTTAACTTAAACCTGTAATCCTTGCTTTTAGGTAGTCAGTTTTATAAACTGGCTCATGCTAACCAACCAAACCTTGAACTCCTGGACTCAATTATGTCATGCAGAGCTTCATGGGAGTGGGTGGCCACAACAGAGCTCTTTTGGCACAATTTTTATTGCCATGGTAACATTAACATCTGTGATCGGTGGCTCTCTTTAGGATTCTGATATTTAACTTTATTTTAAAAAATCATATAAACGATAATCAAAGGACACCAACTTCCTACAGCTTAAAGTTTTCTGAGCTCATGGTAGTTTTTTTTATTGAGAAGGTTTGTTGTCATTGTTCAAAATTGTTCAAAAGTAATAAATTTCTCTATGGAGAAAATAAATTGATTTTTTTTATCCTTGGAATCCTATTGTTGTGTTCTCTATTAGATTTCCGTGTCCCTGCTTCTTGTATTCTTACTGTGTGTCCATGTAAATGGCTTCAGTACTTAAAACACTTTTCACAAACATCTTCACAATGATGTTTTGCTCTATACACATTCTTGCAAAAATGCAAAAATTGTTAAAAGCGCAGGCGGCCAATTCGACGGCACTTTTAAATCCAATCAATTACCAGAGTCATAAGTGATGTACATTTTAATAAAAGCAACATACAAAATTGTGTCTGGCAGCTGAATGCCTTTCTCTCCTTCTCTCTCGTGAGAAAATAATGAGACAATCCAGGAGAACAAGCGTTGTTTTGATGTTGCGTATCTTTAAATGTTCTATTGATTTAAATTCTAAACTAATCAGAACTTGCAAAACATTCATCAGATGTAATTTACTACATAAAACAATGTAAATATAATACACGGTCAAAAAAAGGAGGGAGTAATCGTGTTTAACTATTATCAGAAAGCAGATTCAGAATAAAGTGATGGGCTTAGTAAGAAGGTAAAAGTAATATAGTATGAGAGAAGGTCGTTTGTAATTGTAACCGGGATGAGTAATTGATGACCTTGTTTCTTATTTCCTTGTCCTGGAGCCGTGCAGGTCATTGATTGGACACAGGTAACGCGCTTCTGCAAAATGCTTTATATTCCTCTTGCGGTGAGACAATACAGCCCAAAGCAGACAGTGACTAATCAGGTAAGAATGTACCTAATGATAACGGTGTAAAATCACATTGCCGGAGAGAGATTGAATTTACTCGACTGGTGCGGAAAGCGCTACGGCTTCTGTGCCCTCCGCGATAATAAATCTGCTGATTAAGTCCTCTTCAAGATCTCTGGAAATAACGCGACCAAGGGAGACATTTATCTGCCTCAGTGGTCCTGATGTTATGGTGAGGCATAGCTATATTATTATGTAAAGCCAGTATCATGCAACAGTGTGACTGCAAAGCTTTACAGGATCACAGATGTGACGAATTTGACCTGAAATAATCTACAGCACAAAGCCGAAAACACAAAGCTATCAAACGCATCTTTTTGCAGAATGCCTGTCGATAACTCCCACGTGTCTCCTGTACGTCCCGCGTGTGGCGGCATTAACGCACAAGGTGTGACCTTTTCCAATCAGAGCTGCATTATACGCTCATCCCACTGACAGCTCCTCTTTTAAAAAAATAAATTGTATAAACAAGGCTCACGAATTGAAATGTACAGGAAAATTAGGCAAATGGCTTCATATTCAAGCCACACAAATGAAGCCAATTATGTATTTGCACGCCATTCAGTAGAGATGGCATTTCTCTGCACCCTGCTGTAACTCTGTAGGGTAGAATTATGCCCTTACATTCATCTAATGAGAAGGTTCTGACACTGGATGCCCTTACATTACTGGTATCTTGCCCCAGATTTAGAAAAAATGATAGAATTTACACAAATGAGACAAAATAAGATGTCCTTGTTTTGACAGGGAATCATTTTTTCTTACTGCTAAAAGGGGAGAGTGTTTGTATATACATTGCAAGAATGAATAATGCATCATATCCACAACAGAATGAATGATTATCAACGCATAAATCAAATACACTCTGAGTGTTTGTGTCAGACAATTTCTGACAGCGCGTTCCACACATCATTTTTTAAAATTACATTCCTATATGCGGCAGAAAGAACAAATCATATCGCTCATAGTAGCGTTTACTTCTTAGTCTTGCCTACACTGAATCAGTCTTTCACAGGAGACAAATCACAAGGGGTAGCCATTTGTAATGCCTGCTCAAATTACACTCAAATTGACTATAAATACATGTGGTAACTTATGTAGGGTGTGCTTACAGAGCAGGATATTCAGTTAATGCTAAGCTAGCATGCTAGGTTAGTGTTATGCTAAGTGGTGAGCTAACCAAAAGCTAACTAAAAACAAAAAAGCAAGCATTTATGATAATCTGTAACTTCACATGATGCGATTATTAACATGCCTTCATGATTAACACCACATTAATTATACCATGAGTCCAATGGAATCGCTTTGGGGTCCAAGGGGGTCCAGATTCTGCAAGTGGACTAAATATTGCATGAAAAATCTCAAGCTCTCATTGGAAATGAATATCTTAGTCACTTTGTCGCTGTCACTGTGAATGAGGCTAGAGCTGATTCCTGGTCTCAAACAGCTTGTTCAACTCTCAGCTGTATGAGAGCTGCCTACCAGCATGGGGACGGATGAGTGGACACTGTTGCCAGAGGCCCCCAAGGATGAGAGGAAGCAAACTGAATCTCACTCCAACACACACGCACTCTTCCATAATCACTTCCCCTCAGCTCTGACATGCACACACCAGTGACTCAGATAAGGAGCATGAAGGACAGACAGATGTTAGCTGCGAGCCACAGTCAAATCTTTTCTGGGGATTCTTGCCAGGTGAGCTTGTGTTGAATTTGAAGAACTCCTAGAAAAGCAGACATCATGAAAAGAACAAAACAACGGTCCTGACATTCTCAAAGGGCTTTTTTAGATGATAGTATTTCTCTCTGGATTGATACACAGAAGGCTTGCTTTTGTAATCATAGTTTTTTTAGATGTTTTGATGTAAAGGTCTCCTAAGTTAGAGCACTAAATAAATTTCATTTTCATTTTTAAAGCAAGCTTTAGAAAATTATTTGCCAGCGTTCTCATTCATTTTAACAGTCAGTGCAGTTTCAAGGTCTATACTAGCGGTTATCGTAAACTGTGATGTCAAAGGCAGTAGATAAAAAGTCAATTATGCTTTTATAAGTCCTCCAAAAAAGAACCGTGGACTTGTTAAACACGCAGCAACATGCAGGCAAACACATGCCGATTTTTTAAATCCATCAATGCGCAAAGACGTTTTTTGGGTCCAGATGGTGAAGTTATTGAATCTGCCAGCAGGGGCTAATGGGCAAATGTTAACCAGCCAAACTCTGACCCCTCAGGGTTGCATCCCGGGGGTCGTTGTGTTAAAATCACATGAGCAGCTGAATACTGCTCATTTTGTCTCAGTACCTCTCATATTTTTATAAGCTTACAATTTCTAAATTAATCATAGCTAACTGCGATTATGGCATTTTGGCACTGACACCTGTAACCAAAACCTATTGCTATCGCACAATGCTGCATCCACACCACTAGATGTCAGTATAAGTTCAAGACGATTGTTATATCAGCCAGCACAACAGATAAAAGAAAGTGCAGTGTTAAGCAAGAAAAGGAAGCAAAGGCCAGAATGACAAAGGACTCATGAATATTTAAGCCAGTGACAATGAGGTATAACAGAGTGACAGAGCAAGACTGTGAATATTCATACCTAATTCATCATCACTGTACCTACAGCCATGTGTGGACAAAGGTTCCTTACTTTCCTTGAATACATGATAACCCTCTTAAACAGAGTTCTAAGAGCCAGATGAAATGTGGAATAATGTGACGCCTTCAGGGTTATCGTGATAAAAGACAGAAGAAGAAAGAGAGAAGCAGGGTTGGAGAAACGGTGCAGTAGGAAAAGTGTAAAGGAACGAGAGGGTAAAAAAAAAAGAGAGATGAAAGCAGATAAGCGATGAAAAAAGGATTGCGAGATCGTCAGGAACATTGATTTGAACATCTGCTGATAAGACTGCCAGAGTGACTAACTGGCAGATGACAGAAGCTCAACTCTCTGATCTTGAATAGAAAGTTAATCTAATAAGGATGATAATCTGCTGTTTTTACAGGGACATATGCTGCATTCAGATATCACACCTACGTTTGGGTCATTTTGTACGACTTAATTATAAAACACAGTTCTAATAATAGCAGGTTTAATTTCACATTTCTGAGTCATTCTTCTTCCAGTTAAACTCCCCCACTGTCACCGGGTTTAGGAGATAAACATCAATTGCGACACTGACCAACACAAAAGTCCCCGCAGAGCTTCACCCACAGATACTCAGCCACAGCCATCAATCCATCAGCTGTGCAAATAAACTCACCCCACACTTCCTGCCAGAACACAATGAGCATATGGATGCACAGGGGAGCTTCATCCATCACTCCTACAATATTCCACAATCATATACTCCATTTTGCCACAAGCATACACCAATATGGACCCATTATTTAGCTGTATTGTTGGCAGGCTGACTATTACTAATCATAGGGCCGTAATAAGCTTATGCGTTTAATTACTGTATGATGGATATTATATTAGTAAACAATAGTTAATTTCACTTCTCTAATCTGAATGGACAAGTGGCGAGTGCTGATATTCGGCGTAACATCACTGGGAAGCTTGGGGCCTCACACGTGCATTTTTTGCAGTAGCTAGGAGGTTTGCAAGCAGACAGACAATCAATAAACTCGTGTTTATTCGAGGCATGTGATGTCATGCGCATGTGAAGGCACGATCACAGGTATTGATTGGCTCCATTTGGATGGAGCCCACTCTGCTCTCGGAGCCAATGTTGACTCATTTTTTATGTTAGCTATTTTTAAATTGTACTTTTAGCATTCTCATCTATAGCATATTGACTGAACAGCTCTCATTGAATTTTCCCAAATGCATCGCCTTAATTATTGAATTATATGCACGAAAGCGCTAATGCTAAACTTTACAAATGACAGGGACACGAGTCAGTCTGTTATACTCCTTTTATTTATTTATATATTTTCCATCAACACTTCTCTATCAGAACACGAGGGTATGGTGAATTAGTATTTGCATATGTTATAATTCTCATTATCAAAACAGATGGAAAGAGATGAAGTCACAGAAATAATGACATTCAATGGACAGATAACAAATGTTATATTAAAGGCGTCACATCCAAAGAGTCATACAGATTAGTTCCCATTCCCTTTAGAACATTCCCAAGTTCAAAGACAGTTATACAATCTATCCACACAGAAATATTTCACCCTGTAAGTTTCAATTAACATTGTGCCTAAGGACAAAAGACCTACAGTATGCATCAGCTACTTACAATGCTATATTAAGACTGTGGATGACCCATTTAACAACTCTGATAAAATACTGCATTGTTGTATTGGCTGTGTTAACAAAGCCAGGCTTCATCCACTTCTCAGCTCAAACACTCTTATAGAACAGCAAAGAGGGTTACCGGCATGAGCCCACAGGCTTGATAATGCTCTCACAACTGATAACATTGAGGGGATCTCCAGAGCTTTTTGAACACCCCCGCCTGTGCCCCGAACATTTATTGGAACCAAAAAAAGTCAAAAAGACAACAAACTGCTTCCCCTCCCAACAAATTCTTTTGTTTTGTGAAGTCCTCAGTGTTGTGCTCACTGCTCGTGTAAACAGGGATGTATTTGTTGAACAAATATTATCGAATAAGTTCATATCAAACACAGCTAAAAGCTCACAAATAACCGATGATGAGACTGTTTTACGACATCCAGTCACAGATGTTCAAGACTCTAATATCAATAATGATAAAAGATTTATTTCTCTAAACACCATTAACTCCATGTTAATGGCAATATCCAGTTTAATGGAAAAGCATCACATTTGTGGGCGTGCAGTCACGTAATTAAAACATACTGCTGTGCCATCCATAATATAATAGGACAACATCCAAGTTACAGGCTTTTGGTCCTTAGAGAAGAAATGGTCTACTTAAGGTCAAGATTGTTATAGCTATTTTAGATGCCACCCAGTGGACCTCTTTTGTGGCGACAGCCAAGCATCTCGTAGATTCCAGGCTGAGTGCTTTCAATTACTCAGGCTGTTAAATCAAAGCTCTCATTATCAGTTACAAATGATATCAATTGTGTTCAACAAGGGAAATTAGACAAAGCATGGAGAATCCAGCTATTTGTGCCACTACAACGGCCATAAGGCATCTGTTGCTTAGGGGAATGTAACGGGGACAGTGAAATAAATTCACATTAAGGAAAGGATTGAAACAGAAGCATGAGATGAGTCCTGGGAAATGACGTGCCCTAAAGCCAGCATTCCAAGCGAGAGTGTGCTCTGAAGTCACTATGGACTCTATAAGTGCTCTTGAATATAAAGCTATCGATCCTCATTGCCCTCCACGGAGCTCACTGCTCCATCTTTACATGGGAGAATATATCTGATGCATTCCTGCAGTTATGTGTCTAACCAAGAGAGTGATCACGGCTGTTGGTCAAATAACTGGGTATGTATGACAGCGCTATTTGTCTTTAAAAAATAAATTGCATTTTGGTCAATATTTCAAGCAAGCTACTCTTTGTTAAGACTTGGACGAATATTTGTGCAGTCCTGAAAAATAGACAATTTGTGCCTTAGCTACGGGTGGGACTGTGTTTGAGATCTCTATTTCTGATTTGCTGAGATTTTTGTTATCTCTCAGAAACTATTTTGCAGTGTTGTGCATTGATGTAAACAATGGCAGTCGAAATGATAAAAAACATTGTGTGCGTGATACACAGCAACGACTAAGAACAGCTACATCTAATGAAGACTAATTCTGTTATTAATTTATTGCTTCATTTTCAGTGTAAATCTTTTAGTTATCACTACTTGCATTAATACTAATTAAAGATCGACAAACATTAACAGCTGTCAACAGCGTAACACTAGTTTCCATCCTCTTCATTTCGACAATTCAAGTGACAGGATCACGAATGAAAAGCACATGACGTCTAGAAGTCTAAGAATTGGTACAAACAGAATCTTAGAAACACAAGCTGACAGACTCTCTAAAAATAAGCTCAGCCGTTTACCTTGCGCAACACCTAGCATGATAGGAAATGTATCTGCCTCCATATATACAGAAACTGTGTTGACTGGACTGTATGTGTGTGTGTGTGTGTGTGTGTGTGTGTAAGTTTAGCCTTGCAGAGATTGGCAGTGGTGATCTGTCAGGTTCCCTGCTGCTGGCCTTGATATCTATTCAGTGATCTCCAGAATAAGATCATCTCCTTCCAGGGTGCTGTCGGCGGTCACATACACCTTGGCCACGGTGCCAGACAGCGGAGAGTTAACCACCGTTTCCATCTTCATGGCGCTGAGAACGCAGAGCGGCTGTCCTTTCTCCACCTGCTGGCCCTGTTTTACCTTCACCTCCACCACCTTACCAGGCATTGGAGCTCCAATCTGCCCACGGACGTCCTTTAGGGCTTTGGGATGGAAATGCATCTCCTAAAGATCCAAGATGATAAATTGAGTTTAGAATAGTCCAATTTTTAGCACACAGCAAAACTTGATATCACAGCATTAGGTTCCTTAAGTTTTTAAGGTGAATGTCATTGGAAATGTTTTGGATTCAGTTTGTTGTAACCAGCTGTTATTTAAGGCTACACATCTCACTGCTGTTGTGTTAAGTCAGTGATGGCAGTTTGAAATGTTTATATTAACGGTGGGATTGACAGTCCAATTAAACCAAATTAATTATATGACACTGTAGTCAATTAAATTAATCACAAATTATCTGTGCATAAATTATAAAGAATTAATCAACACATTTATTTAATATGCATTAGAAAAAGTGGCTGTAGAAGCATTATGCCGTTTTATTTCCATATCATGAAAGCCTGTCGGTGGTCTGCAGAAACTCATTTTGTAATCGAGCTGTCAGGCATCTTCAGTAAGTGCAGGTTCTTTAGGGGCCGCTCAACACATGTTATGTTTTTACATTTAAAGACAGCTAGACACAACGCAGTGAAACAGAACAGAATGCAGGGGTCTCGAGACACATCGTTAAAAGTTGAGCTTTTGTAAACTTGACATGGCATCCGAAATGAAAGCATTGTAGCATTATGTTTACATATACCAACAATTAAAAAAATAATGTGGGCTGTGGTTCTTTATTTATTCTGTGCTGTCTGCTTTGGTTAAGCATGATCTGATAAAACATGTCGAGCTGAGGCTGCTCTGACTGCGGACTCACAGTGACTAAATGAGTTTATTGCTTTTCTCAATAATTAACTATAGTAAATCAACTAAATTGACAGCACAAATTAACAGCAATTGAACTAAAGCCAAGTCCAATGATCGGATGTGTCCCAACTGTAACAAGGGGATATATTTTGTAAAATAGGGACTGTCCCAATTTTATTGGTACGTCTCGTCACCCAAGTTCAGGAAAATGCACTTCTACTTCATAACTACAGGTTCCCAAATTTTAATAAAAAAGAAAAACTAATATCTTGGAAAATTAATAAACACACCTTCATGGCCACAGTGTCCTTGACGAGTACAGATCTCAACTGGCCATTGAGCTCAAAGAAAACCTCTCTCTGACCCGCTTTATTAAGATCTCCCAGAGCCAGAGCCTTAATGTGGAGGATCTTTCCTCGCTCCAGTTCCACCTGAGAATTCAGTAAAATAATACAGAAGGAAAACGGAATTGATGGTTACAATGTTGGAATGGCATTTATTTACGGATGACAGGAAGATGTATGACACAGTAACAGCAAATAAAAATTTGATGTTGCTTCTGCCTAATAAATAAAATCATTTTATTTATTCAAAAAAAAACAGTCCCACCTCAAACTCTTCAGCAATCTTTGGTCCGTCCAGGAAAAGTCTGGTGTTGAGACAGTCCACGGGACCAAAGGTTCTAGTGAACTCTTTGAACTCCTGGAACACTTTGGGGTACATGGCTGCTGACATCACATCCTCTGGGGTGATTTCATCCCCATGGGCTTCTCGTAATTGCTTCTCCAAGGCCTGGAAATCCATAGCGGGGAGAGAGGCTCCAGGACGCCCCTCCACACGGGGCAGATTCTTCAAAACCTGAGCCACAACTAATGTTATGAGAACCCAAGAAAAAACAGCAAGGTATCCAAAAATACTTACATCTCCTGAAATATTAGTAATGCATTCTAGTTTCAAGTTTCACTGCTCATAAGTGGATGATGTAGAGAATCTGCAATCCCCACGGGCCCTAAACTGAATCTGAGAATATTTATAACTGATCATTACCAAAAGTAAGATTAATCGCTCCCTTTTGCTTCATTTGGATGAATTATAGAAGCTAAACGATCAGCAGAATTGATGGATTCGAGAATCAGACGTGAGTAGCAAACAATTAACCTCGTCACAGCACATAAATATTTGCTGGTGGTCTGTTTTCAATGTTTACAGTGTACGCTACAGCAACAAAAATATAAAAACAATGATGAAAAGATGATGAAAATATTAATATTACAATAAGACAGATGGAAAAGAAATAGGGCCAGTGCCACAATTGCTTCAATATGTTTGTATCTCAAATATATGCAAAGCAGATGGCCTACGATTCTGAAAAAAAAGACATCCTAAATTAACTGCATACTTGCATGCACAGAAAAGCACAGGCATTGCTCCACTGTGATGCGAGACGCATTTGTCAAGGAAACAACTGATCTTGCACAGGAATGGCTGCTGGGTAATTGGGGCATTCAAGACAATGGGATTTTTTCCCCCGCACGCATCTCTGACAAGCACAGCATAGAGTAACTGTGCTCAAGAGACTGCAGCGGGACAGTGGGAAACCCTCTCACAAAAAGCTTCACTGAAATTGAGATCAACCAATAGAATCTCTTCAGTAAGAACTCTGATGAATGATTATTATGCACACCAGAGATTAAAAAAAATGCATTTGTGCAATACTTCAAAATACGAGTGTGATAAGGTGTAAGTATTCAAAATATGGAAAAAGGTTTTACTTGAGATGAATAGGTTCAACCTGACTAATAATTACTAATAATCCCAAATCCTTACTTCCAACCCAAAATCTTAACCCTATCCTTTATTTTTAACCTTAACTCCAAACTTTAGTTGACCCACCTTGACCCTTAAGCTTACTCTAAATCCCAGCCCTCACTCTAACGTTAGCCACTATTTTCCCATAAAAATCTATTCAAATGACTAGCTATACAGCAGGCAGTATTTGATTTTGCTAGATGACATTTATCCCAGTAGCTTGTTTGAGAGATGCTCTACTCAGGGTGGGTGGGGGTCGTACCTTTGACCTGAAGGGCTCAGGGAAGCCTCCGTGGGGGATGCCAATATGTCCTTGCAGGAACTCCACCACAGAGAGGGGGAAAGACAGCTCATCCCCTCTCTCCTCCACCTCCGCCCGACTCAGAGAGTTCTGCACCATGAACTGCGCCAGATCGCCCACAATCTTCGAGGAGGGTGTTACCTGAAGGGAGGGCATGAGAGGAGGAGGAGAGATAAGGGAGAATAGAAAGACATGCTTGCTTAGACCATCAATACATCTCAGCTCTCCGCCAGGCTTATCCACCCTCAGGCTGCCCAGCCAATCCGAACTTGGAAGGAGAGAAAACGTGGAGCGTGGCGACGAAGAGAAACATGGCTCAGAAAGCAGATAACATTCACAATCACCCCTCATCATAAGGACAAAGCAAAGTCGAATCTTAAAAAAGGAGAACACAGAGGATCTAATGAAACTCAGTGCTAACGTTTCGCTTGTTAGGCAGAGAGCCGCTCGGGCTCCAATATTGACAATATTAACATCGAGGGGACTCTGAGGAGGAATGAGAAGAGAAAAGCAGCTATCTCCCATCATTTAATTAAGCCCAGGGAAATGAAAAGCAGCAAGGCGAGACCAAACGCTAACAGACGCCTTTGATTGGAGAAGATCAGACCGTGCCTCTCTGAAACACAACAGATAAGCTTTGCTTAAAGCTCTCCCGAGTTGATCTGTCTCTGGGCCATGTGAGACAGGGACAGGATTATTTCTCGTCCTCCTCCTCCAGAAACCTTTTTTTTGCCAAGTTATTTTTATTCAATTTCATCTGGAGATTGAGACGGTTGTGATGGAATGAGAGGGACGGGAGGAGGAAGGAAAAACGAGGAGAGCAATTAAAGCTATGATTCAGACAGCAGCTCTTGGGTCCGCCGCGCTCATGATCTTGCGAGCGTGAGCAGATTTTGAGAATAAGGGTGAGACCCTTCTGAGCGCAGTGGGTGATAATTAAGCTCTATTTAACCGGGGAGAATGCTGCATTCAAACCATTTAAACTGCACCGTTCATGATGGTCATGTGACACAATTATGGCGCATGAACAGTCCTAAATGTTCAATTTGGGGGAAAAAATTAAAGCCAACTCTTCTGCATGTATTTAAACAATGTTTGAGATATCTTGCTATTCTCAAATTTAATGATTTAGTGCATGACATCATTAGGACTAAGAAAAAATACATTTTTAAAGTCATATTTCATTCAGCTTTTCACTCAAATTACTAAACTGAATACCTGCACTGCACATCACATTAGTAATAATTCCAATATAAAAGCATTTTCCAAAGCAATTAACATTAGAACAATCTTATACTTTGATTTCCTAAATTGTACAATACAACTTGTTTTATACACATTATGCATAGTTTAACTATATTTTGCATATTTTCTCACTTTTTGTCTTAATATACCTGCCTCTCACAAATGTAAGTGACAAATTATCTGAGATACAGCTTCGGTGGATTTTATGATGTTAATTACATCTTATGACAAAATTCTCAGATGACTTGCAAATTTTTAAAGTCATAAAGCTATAAAGCTGTCTCTTTAGAGATGCCGTTTAATATTTGAGCAGCTGGAGTGTTTTCAAGCGAGAACATGCCAGAACCTAGTTTCAACTATTTTCCTATGAAAAATAAAAGAATTAACAATCTATTCCAATTAGCGAAAATTAGAGAACAAAAATACTCCAAAATCAAACTTCTATCTTGAGTACCCCAATTTCTAATTTAAGCCAAACTTTTTTTTTTTTTTTTGATTAGGTACCAATTCTGCTGCAGCTGTTAAAATACCCAGATGAGCCACGTTTTCCAGAAAATGAACTTTATAAAAAAAGAAACGCGGAATTGCCCACTTTGGCAAAACCGTGTGCAGCCTGTGGTTCATTTACACCAGCAGAATAGCCGTTTAGTATGGCGGCAGTTTTCAGACAAAAGCGACGCAATCTGTTCAACAGAACTTGTGCACCAGATGTAACAAGGACAATTATAGTTAGAGCTGAATATTTTGTATTATAGGACAGTTAGTTGCGGTTCTGGATTCTGATTGGACGTGAGGTGTTCCAGCAGTGCTTATATAGGACAAGTGTATCACTGGAATATTTTACTGTTTTAAATCACCTCACTGCCATAACTGCTGAACTGACACTGTGGCAAAGTTATTTATTTCCTCAGTGGATGTCACAACAGACACAGGTAGTCACACACTCTCTTTCCTCTCTTAGAAACAGTTGCTAGTTCTGTGACATTTTCGAATTAGTAACGGAGGCTTGAACGCATCTTTTGAACTGAGAAGGAGCAGATACTGAAACCATGGCATAAAAAAAGTAGTTCCACAGACAAAAGGGTTTTAGGAAACACACTGTGATTTTTCCTTATCTACATACTTTGTGTCGACTGTTGAACTGTTGCGTAAAAGCAACATCACACTCACAATTGTGTTGACATTGTGGTATATCAGAATGATTGTGTGATGCTGTCTTTATACAGTTTTTAATTTAACCGATAATAAAGTGTGTAAACGAGTTAAGGTGTGTCCCAAAAAAACTCTTAGTGCACTCTTGCTCAGTGACACTCAGATTGGTGCTTTATGATACAAGCTGTGTTCTGAGGGTGGTGTCCAATATCAGATTAATAAGCAGGAAACGAACACGGTGTCAATGAAGCGGGTGAGTCAGAAAGCACATGCGTTTGACAACATCACGACTCTTAATGGCATCACGAATCTTTTAGCATGTAAAACAGGAAAATATGTTGAGCTATTTAGTTAAAAGGTGCGGATTAGACTGAATAAGCATGAAACATCGTTTCTGAACGCACTCACTTTGATGAGGTCACCGAGCAGCTTGTTGGCTTCTACATAAGCTTTCTTCACTTCCTTAAACTTGTTCCCCAGCCCCATACTGTGAGCTTGAAAGTGGAGGTTGGTGTACTGGCCACCTGGGATCTCATTCTCATAGACATCAGCATTCCCAGACTTCATGGTCGCTGTGCAGTCAAATGGAGCATAAAGGCCCCGGGTCACCTCCCAGTACTCACTGTAGTCAAAAACCTTCTCGAGAGAGATGCCTGAGAAACAGAGGAGAGAGAGGTGAGAGAGAAAAGTCAGACAGACAGACAGATAAAAAGAGAAAGAAAAAGAGAGAAAGAAACAAGAGCGAAAGATCATTAATCTACCAAGAAGGTGAAACAGCAATCTGAGAATGTCACAACTATGACTATCTGACATTAATATTTAATCAAAAATAATGATGCGCTCAGTCTCTTTAGCACTGACTAACACTGTGCTGGCTAATCAGGCATTCCTCCAAAGCCTTTAATCAGTCCCCAAAAGCTCCGCTCACAGGGGTCTGTGTGTGGAAGTGTGGAGTCGGTGACGGAGCATAGATTGCTTCCTGTCACTCACGGCTTCATCATTTACCAGCAGCAGTCAGTCAATTAATCAATCAATGAGGCGCGCCACTCGCAACACAGTTTACATGCTCATTTGGCTCCCTCGTCCCTGCTAATTGCCCATCGCTGTGATAACAATAGCTTTTCAGTGCAAAAGATAACATTCACATAAACACACTTTAAGATGCGCACTCATACAGCCATTATACCAAAGACAGACCACAGGAATCACAACAACGCCCTCATAAAAGTCACTCGTGAGCATTTTTCTTCCGCTGTTCACTGCCACCCTGACTACAGGCTATTAGGAGCTATTGATGTTACGGTGTAAAAGCAGCGCATTTGGCTCCCCCGTGCAGACCGATCTATCAGCACACATCACTCAGCCCAGGCATTGATCTCTGGCCACATGGCCTTTATGATGATGAACTGGCTTGAGGAGAAGGAGAGCGAAGGACTATGGGAGGCAAAGGGGCAGGAGAATGAGAGTTTAATGGAGTGAAGGAGAAAGAGGGATTAGAAAATGACAAGGTGAGGGAGAAAGTTGAATAACAAGGGTGACAGAACGATCTGTCTGTCTGTCTGTCTGTCTGTCTACAAATTCATCCACTTACCTAATCTACCTAAAAGAAACAAAGTATTTTTTTTAAATAAATAAAATAGAAACTAGACTTTACAACTTACTCAAATTATTATCTAAATTTATTCAGCTGGTTTTCTCAGATTACGAGTGAACACAAGCGACAGACAGATTTGCATTTCCTGAAGGAAAAAAATATTGTGTGAAAAGCACAATACAGTGTTAAAGTTTAAAGTAAGCTTAGGTGTTAGCTTTTAGTCTTGTGTAAATGAAACCGTCATGACACTCAGCGCACTCATTTATTTTTTTATTTTTGGCAGCTGTGCAACACCATTTTTGCAGTGTAAAGGCAGTAGTTAAACAGACTCAGAGAATAGACCATTTACAATACAATATGCAAATAAATAAAATAGTAAAATACAAGACTGAAATAACCAACAAAACCAACATGTAATACAGTCTACATGTCCATGTATTTATCTATCTATCTTGAAGCCTACTGAGGTACAGTATATGACAGGGTCAAGGAAACCACCCTGGACATGTAACCAGTCCTTCACTGGGCTGACACAGATTCTTTCACACTCTCACCTCACGGAAATCTAGAATTTCAAATTCAACCTGATTGAACTGTAGGTGAAACCCACAGAGGAAACCCACAACAGACAGCGAGAACATGAAACTTCTGCACTGAGAGGCTTGAGAAGACTCGAACCAGTGACCTTCGAGAGTGCCACCCACAGAGCCAGTGCGAGCCCCCACATCCTGTACGTCTGTATACAGAACATCAACATGCTGCTACAATGCGCAGAAAGCACTGTAGCAAGTATTGAGCATGTGTCAGCTGTCTCTTCCTCTTCACGTCAACACACACGGCACCTTGTTTACAAACGACATAAACAGGTGATTAATACTGAATGCTGCATATGGCGGCAATACGAGACTACAGTAACATTTCGACAGGAATCCTGACAGCTTCCAAACTATTCATTTACCTACGCAACATCTTCCTGTCTAAGACAGGAAACCAGGGAAACGCTGGGAATATGAAGTGAATCAGCAAAGCAAGAACACCTCTTCATCATGTGAGCACTAAAATGTGATTCACACGCCCACACCACAAAGAGCTCGAGGGAGGGTTACATATACAAGAAAGATGGACTTCCACAGAAACAACATCACGAGCTTCTGGTATGCAAGATCCTGGCTCAGATTCCTGAATTTCATTAGTGTGATGTTTGCTGGCTTAATTTGCAAGCCTGGGGTATAAAATTATAATGGTTTGATTACGCAGCCAGTATGTTATTAATAATGGTGTGTCTGAGAGGTAGAGGAGACCTGAGGCAACTGAAACATTTCTATATTTCTTTTTACATATAACTCACAGATGACTACAAATCTGCCTGCCATCTTTTGCTATAGCAAACATATGAGTATTAGCAGCACAAGTACTGTGAATGAATGACTTTGAGACAGACTTCATCAAGGTCAGATATCTACAATCAATAACGTTTTGTCTTCTAACAAATGTTTGTTTAAAGTGATTAACGCAACAGCAAACTTTTCATTTTTGGGTGAACTTTCCCTTTAAGTCAGTTCATTTATGGCAACAGAGCAACATTTTGTTGAAGTTAATTTTGGATTCAGTGTCATCACTCCAGTGTGTTTGTGACTGATGAAATATAGCAAGTTACAGCTGCCCTCGGTCTCAACTTCTATAATGAGCAAAATCTTCATGCCATTGGTCACTGTAGCAGTGGGTGACTCAGTGACCCATGGACAGATGGTCATCCACACAGTGACCACACACTCTGCCCACAAACATACACACCTCTGCGATTTGGGCCCAACGGGGCACAAGACTCATCAGCCAAGGTTAAGCACCAGCAGCCACAGTAATGTCACAATTAAGGAAAGGTCAAGAGGTCAGATACCAACATCCAAATGATGCGTGTCCGCTCTGACCTCTTTCTTTACTTTTTCATTACCCCACCATCATTTTCTCTCCCTTCTCCTGCTCACAGCCCAGACTGTCCATTACTGCTTCTGCTCTGCGCTGTTTGCTTTTATTCTCCTCCAGATGACTCTCTGTGACCTCATTCACTTGTGGATTATGAAGGAGGAGAAACTAAAGAACGCCAGCATTTGCATGAAATGAGATGCAGCAGTTAATAAAACACAGTTACTAGTTGTGCGTGAATATTAAACACCACATAGAGCATTTGGGCGGCAGCGAGCGCTTCGCAACAGCCGAGGGGCTGAGAGTAATTGTTCTCATCTGCAAAGACATGAAAATAGCTTTCCATGGCGGAAGAGTTGTTCCAGGTCATGTGTTAAACAGAACACAGTGTAAATTTACATGAATTATGGGCTGTATCATGGAACATAAAGCTAACTGGAAAAACAAGGGACTCTTTTATATGCACAGAAAACAAAACGACCAATTAATCATTCTTTACACTGCGTTCCAACCAGTTTTGTCAAGCAATTTGTCTGTCCTCACTAAACATGAAACTGCTGAGCGACATCACATGATTTCAGCCAATCAGAACATATTTGATGTTAAATATACAGGAATGTTGAGCAGGTCTTTGAACCAATGAGATTTCATAGTGGGCAGAAAAAAAATCCAAACAAAAGACAAAACGTCCCTGTGTTGAGCACTTGTTGGCTGGTTAAGAAAAACATACTGTGTTTGAGTACCCCACCACAGGTATGTCAATTTAAGTTTTTAAGACCATTGAGAGCTCTTCTACAGCTTTTGAATGCAAAATGTATAGTCTGCAAATGCCTGCTAAGAAATGTTTTCGAACATTTAATTACAATTTTCTGCCTGCAATCAGTTCTGCTAGGTTCCTACTTGACTACAAAAATCAGTTTGACTGACAGCCCTCACCAGTGTTGAGTTCGGTGCCTTTTGTACACGCCACAATGGCGCCCATGCTGGGTTGAGACGTCATCCCGGCCATGGAGTCCACTGCCACATCCACGATGTCAGCGCCGGCCTCCGCACACGCCAGCATAGCGGCCACCCCGGCCCCCGCGGTGTCGTGAGTGTGCACGTGGATGGGCATGTCGGGGAAGCGGTCCCTCAATGCACTGATCAGCAAACGGCCAGAGTCTGGCTTCAGGAGGCCCGCCATATCCTGCAGAGCAGAGAAAGAAACCGAAAGTAAAAAAAACGAGAAACAAACAGAGACAGAGATACAGTTGTGTTTGATGTGTGGGTGGAGGCAGAGTGAGAACAGCGGTAGAGATGAAAGAGCAAACGAAACAAACGAAAGGCTGAGCAAACGAAACAAACGAAAGGCTAAGCAAACAAACAAACCACACCTTAATACAAAGAATGTGAGTTCCAGCTTTGACCAGCTCGTCTGCTAGTTTGAGATAGTAGTCCAAGGAGTATTTCTGCCTGGTGGGGTCAGAAACGTCGCCCGTGTATGAGATGGCTGCCTCCACCACTGCCCCTGCGGCTCCTGCTGCTTCCATCCCCAAGAGCATGTTGGGAAGATAGTTCAACGAGTCAAAGACACGGAAGATGTCCATACCGTTTTCTTTGGCCACCTCACAGAACCTGAAAAGAAGTTATAAATGCTAGAGTATGCCACTTTTTGTTTGCTTTTTTTAAACAGTAAACATTTCTTTTAGCATTTGGTCTTTTACCTTATTTGAGCCAAAGTATCAGGCCCATTAAAATGTCAGTGTTCTGCCTATTTGCTTACAGTTAATGCAAGACTCTTGATCTGTAATGTGGTAATGGACATTTTCAATAGAAATTGGTGGCAGCCATTTCACAGAAGATCCACCTCAGCAAAGCCGTTAAATGAGCAAAAATGCTCCCCAGCTGCACATTCCGGAATGAATTAAAAGCCTGAACGACGACTGTGCCCAGAGTCAGTGGTAGAAATCAAGAAACCAAGATGATACCCAGACCAAAGACACTGATTCACACAGGGCTGTGAATCAGGAACCAGGTCAGAACAGGTTCCATTTAACTTGTAAATACTGGAAGCCAGTTATTTATGACATTTGCGTTCTTTTCAAATGCGTCTGTAACGTTGCACTGAACTGCACTTTGTTTGTAGTGCTGCAGCGTGTGACACCTACAGTAAATCATTGTGCTGTAATTACTGACTGTATTTTCATGTGACAACATGCTGTTAAAGAGCTTTTTCAAAAGCACCAAAAGAATCGTCAGTGCAGTGATGCTTAAACGTTTGCTTTTGTTTTGTTTTACGATTCTCTGTGATTCAGATGCCTAAAAAGACACTTGACGGGTTCATTCTGACTCTGAACAGAACGTTATTTACTTGTAAACGGCATTGTCGGGGTAGTTGGTGTATCCGACGGCGTTGGCACCCCTCAGAAGCATCTGAAAAGGCACGTTTGGCATCAGGGCCCTCAATTCCTGAAGTCGCTTCCAGGGACACTCGCACAGGAATCGCATCGCCACATCAAACGTAGCGCCTGGTAAAGAGAGAAACAGAG
>JAZGTK010002317.1:0-32482 GCA_036877625.1 Ambastaia sidthimunki
TTTAAAACAGCTAACAAACAAGCTATTTTAACAAACTGACTTTACATTAATTCTATATATTTTCACCAATATATTGTTCAACAAACAACATACAGTTATAATTATTGTATAATTGTTACTGTAAGAGTGATTGCACCATAGTTATGGGTAAAACCACAAAGTAAAGATCACATGCCAATCATAAAAACACTGTAATGCACAACAACTCAACGAAATGTAATACAGTTGATTGTACAGTATGTCAAAAAACACAAACCTCATTACTCATCTCTGAACAGCGCAGCCTTATAAACTCTGAAAATGAATAGAGCCTCTTTTTTGTATTTGTTACAACATCACAGTCTTATCACACTGTGTTTACAGATTATCAGCTGGAAAAAAGAATACAATGTCTTCTCAGCGTTTCTCGAGAGACTTTTCGAACAGTCAGCTTATCTTTCTCACACTGGTGGTTTTGTCTCAGGCTGAACAGTACACCTGTAGTGTAGTGTATCAAATGAACATAGGGTAGAGTGAGCTGATCCACTTTAAAAATCAAGCCCTTTCTGGCTCTGTCCACAACCAAAAACAACAAGCCAAGGAAGAACTTTCACAAACAATGGAAACCTTACTGTGAACTTGAAATGTCACAGCATTGAGTCATTTTAGGAGCAAAATTAATGATTTCTGAGTCAAGTCATTCACATTTATATTCATATTATGATCATTGGCCCATGAACTACATAGTGCCCAATAGAATGAGGTTCTGCTCACAGGTGTATCATTGTGTATCTGGTTTATGAGCAGGATAGAATGGAACTTATATTGAGTGATTTTTGTTAAGATTACCCTGTTTCCCATCAGAGGCCATTATAATACAAAAATTTCCTTCCTTGTAAGCATTTTCCTTCTTTCCTCATAACATCAGTGGTTTCATTTGATAATGTGTTATGTGATTGGAACTGTTGTTAAGATCTGTCTGAAAGCTTATGGTGGATACTTATGTCTTTGGTAGTGTTATGTTATGTAACGTATACGTATGATACAGTGTATCAGGAATTTACTACTTACCAGAGTCTTGTGAAGTAATCAACTTTAAAATAAAATATACTATTTGAAATACAAGCACATTGGTTCAAATCTGGACAAGAGCCACCAATTGTTTCAAGTGTGTATGGAAGCGTGTGTATGTTATATATTGCCTCAGAGGCCCCTCCTAAAAAGACCAAGCATGTTTTCGAGCACCTGCTAAATGACAAAGAGCTCTTCTGCTCTCTGGTTCTCAACAAATGTTCTACAACAACTTCAGAAGAATAAGCTTGCGTAAATGTTGAAAGGTCTGACCAAGCCTTAAAATAAGTCACGTAGATGAACCAGTTAAGCCAGCACACAAACACTGGTCACTGTATACTATAAATTTTGTTTGTGGTAATTTAAAAATAAGTGATCACTTGTTGGTCTAAGTTAATGCTTGTTAAAAGATCATTGCGGTCACTGTAGCTGCCACTGATCTCTAAACTGGTGCTGCTGTATTGCTTTTTGAATATGTGCCTTTTTGTTAAGCAACATTGTTCTGGCTTTGTGCTCACATTTGAATTGTCCTAATATCATTGTTAAAAATCCAGTTTGACCCAGTGAGTATACTGCCAGAAGGCTTTCTCTTAGTTACTTCAGATTAAATTTCTGAGGGTCTGAGACTGTTTTAGTTGACCTTTAATCACTGATTCCACACATCCTGCAAAAAAAAAATATGTACAGCAAACAAAAAAGTGTGTACAAATCCAAGTCGTTTTGTTCTATTTGGACATGAGAAGATATGTTTTGTCTTACTATTTTTATGTTTTAAATTAAGTTTTGGTTTCCTCTCAGAGTTTAGATGGGCCCTTTGAGGGAGCGCCAGCTCTAGAAAGCAGAGCGGCTGGGAAAACTAATGGCTGCCCCTGGTGATTACCGCAGAGGAAAGGCCTCTTTTTACGGTTTCCCCAGCCAGTCCGCCGCCTGGTGACACCAAGATAACAGCCTCGTTGTTGCCCACAGGAAATGAACAAAGACCACCCTGTCCCCCTCCTAAACTCGTCCCCCCACCACCCAGCCTGTGTCTAAGCTTTGATTTCAGCACAGTCAGGCTGCAGGTATTTGTTGCCACAGGTAATCTGAGTGTAGAGTGGAACCAAAGCCTGGCACAACCATGCTTGCCTCCCCCACCATACCATCTTATTATTCTGAGGACACTGTGTTAAATGATAAGAGAAACTTAATACAGTGGGAGTGGTATGAAAAGTGGGGCAGCCTCCAGTTTCCCCCAATGAGATGGACAAACCTTGTTTGCCAGACCGACTTCAAAGCAGGAAGCTGTAATTTTAGGATTAAAAGATCATCAGAAAAACAGGTTAAGAAACAGTCATTTATCCAAGCCTATGATACAGTGTGTGTAACCTTTCCTTCTTATCCAGGATGGCGTGATCTCAGTGAAGGATATTGATCTGGTGATGTCAGAGGGCCTGGGCATGCGCTACGCTTTTATAGGTCCCATTGAAACCATGCATCTCAACGCCCCAGAAGGCAAGCTACCTCCCAACTAATGCTATTTTTTTAAAAATGCCAAAAATAAAAAAAGGCTGTGTAATTTTTTACCTTCATGCACTATTATGCATATATATAATAGAAGCTGATACAGACTGAATTCATGCGCAGTGTGTTTAAATCCACATGTATGTTGAAATCTCACGTTCCTGGTAGATATGAGAAGGCAGTGTGAAATGTGTAGAATGACCCTGTTCCCCTCATGAACTTTGCAATGCTATGTGAAACCAGTACTTTTGATGGTGACGGATGAATTACCAGCGTCAGTACTGTCTGCTTGTATTTAGAGTGAGGTGTTACAGTACTTTTACACTATAATGATGAAGCCCCCTATAAACAGCCCCTCCAGTTTCTTTCATTGTAGTAATGTCAGGTTTCTCAGAATCTGTAGAGGATAAACAGTGGCTGAACTTTCGCTGGTGCACATTTTATCAGCTAAGAACCTTCTAAAATGCACTCATGCCCTTCAAGTGACGAGTTACTCAAGTTATGCTTGAAAACTTACAAGTAAACAAGAGGCCACAGCGTATTTGCTGAGTCATTTTAGACACAATTCCACATTGATGATACATTCTTTGAATTTTGCTAAAGTTTTGCTAAAAGTTCCCATATTACGTAGTGTGACCTGCATGATTCTGTAATTAATTAAAGTTAGAAATAAATCATTTTTGTAATATGTCAACTGGTTTAATCAAACAAGTTAATCAAATCAGATTGTTAATGTTAAGGCTTTACTTTACATGGCAGTTGTATTAAAACTGCTTTGTGTGTTTTGTCTGTTCAGGTATGGAAGACTATCTCCAGCGCTACCGTGAAGGCATGAAGAGGGTTCTTAATTCTTTTGGGCCTGTTCCAGAATTTTCTGGAGAAGCAGCATCCAGAATTACAGAAGTATGATAAATGTATTTTAGCAGCCTTCCAGTGAAATTCTTGTGGAGCTAAATTAGTTTTTGTAGAAATATAACAGATTTTAATTTTTGCAATGACACAAATTAAAATGAAAACACAATTCCCCACTTTAGGAAATCTGGGAGCTGATCCCTGGTGACCAGTCGCATCTCACAGCCAGGAGAGAGAGAAGAGATCAACTGCTGATGGGACTGGCTAAACTGAAAAAATGATGCTAGTCCATAAAACCTTAATGGAAGTGGGAATGAGTCAATGATGTCTTTGTGTTTTCCAGGAATACAGACTTGAAAACTTCCCCTGCTGAGCAACAGCTTTATTCATTATTTAAAAATGACTAACAAAAGTTAACTCAAATGACTTATAACCATCCAATGATTTTCATTTAATTATGTATAGAAATGTACAAATTACTTGTACATTTTTACTAGTTAGAAACAATTACTAGTTTCAGTGAAACGGTTAAAACACTCTTGCCGTTGGTAAACGTAATGTGAAATTAACAAGGCAAAAATAAAAGCAACTGACCTCATTTCCTATCAACCCCACCAAATGAAAATGTCATTTCTGCTTCATATAGCATCTTCATAGTGAGTGTGACGTATCTGTCACCTTCAAAACCTACAGCAATTACATAATACAATAGCCCGAGTTGTATTTTCTAAATGATTAAGTGAAAAATTAGCAATAAAACATTAGGCATTACAGCTGCATATTTATCGAAAAAATCATCAAACTCTTGTGTTGCGTATAGTCAATGTACCAACAAAATGAAAGTTTTTGACTGCAAAACGTCAGCTAGTGAGTTAACAGCACAATACCAAAATGTATTAAAACGTATACCGCGAATTTACTCATGCAATTACATATTTAGAAGGTTCCTGTTGTAATGAACGAGTCTGTAATGCAAACGAGCTGCTGTTGACTGTACTGCAAAAGCCATCCAATGAATATTGTGACTCCGCCCGATGGCAGGTGCAGCTGTCCTTGAGAAACCACTATATCTGCGCTTTCTGTACTCCATCAAATCACTTCAGCCTTCTCTAGAGACCACAAACAATCCGATTACTTGCACATTTATAACTTCTCAACTGGACGGAATATCATGCATTTAATCTAAATCAATCTGTAGTTGGCGGACAGGTGAGCTTGTGTTTGCGCAATGACCAAAAAATTCTGACGCGGATTTTCAATTGTTATTTCTGCCACGTTGAACTCTTGAAATATTGTAAAACTGTTATCCGATGTGTAAGTAATAGCTACGATGATTAATCTGGCAAATTTTAAATATATATATATATTTTTCGAAAACATTAATGAAAAAGTATCATTATTAGGTAGAAAAGTAGTTACAGTAATACTTAGTTGTACGTTGTTAATACTTAGGTGATAAAGAGGTTGTCGAAATAACATTGCTACAACAGTTTTGTAAACTCAGTCTATCTATTTATTTAATTAGTAACTGTTTTTGTAAAGTTTATTTTTTTAAACAACTGTCAGTACTACTACAACAGTTGAAAAGTTTGAGGAAAAAATTGTTAAATTTAAATTTGTGACGTAAGTTAGTCAAAAATTTTAAATGTGTACATTAAAAGTGATTACACACATTGAATGATATAATAGTTAAGGATGTACTGTGTAATCTCTACTTATATTTTGTCTCTCTTTTATTTAGGAGCTGAGTGCAACATTATACAGAATGAGTTGGGGAGCTCTATATGCCCAACTGGGAGGAGTGAATAAACATTCCACCAGTCTGGGAAAGATCTGGCTGTCTGTTCTCTTCATCTTTCGCATTTGCATCCTTGTAATAGCTGCAGAGACAGTCTGGGGAGATGAGCAGTCTGACTTCATCTGCAACACACAACAGCCTGGTTGCAAAAACGTGTGTTATGACCATTTCTTTCCTGTCTCGCACATCCGTTTCTGGTGCCTGCAGCTTATCTTTGTTTCCACGCCAGCTTTGCTGGTGGCTATGCATGTGGCATATCGCAAACACACAGTAAGAAAAGGCATTATAGCGACGCGTGGGGACAGTGTTAAAGAAAATGACCTGGAGAGTCTGAAGAGGAGACGTCTGCCCATCACTGGCACACTGTGGTGGACCTACACCTGCAGCTTGTTCTTCAGGCTGATTTTTGAGGCAGGATTTATGTACGCCCTTTATTACGTCTACGATGGGTTTCAGATGGCACGTCTGGTGAAGTGCGAGGAGTGGCCCTGTCCCAATAAGGTTGACTGCTTCATATCGCGACCAACAGAGAAGACTGTCTTCACCATTTTCATGGTGGCATCTTCAGCCATCTGCATTGTGCTGAATGTGGCTGAGCTGGCCTACCTGATTGTCAAAGCATTGCTGAGGTGCACGGTCAGAGCTAAAGGAAGGAAGACCTATGTACACCAAGATAAAATGTCTAAAGAAAAGGCATATTTACAGAATCAAAAGAATGAGAGGTTGCTGTCATCGGTCTCAGACTCCTCGAGCAATAAGACAGTTTAAGGTCGTCCCTGCATTGATCTCATTCTAACAACACAGAGGATAGGCTTGTAGATTTCTAACAGTATTTTAAGAGCATATGCTTTCTGTCTTGTTTTTACACAGTTGCTTTTCAAGGTTCATTCCAAAGCTGACTTCCCTTCCTTAAGCCAAAAGATGATGATTGGGCGTATGACACAGGTTTGAAATGCAGAAATAGAGCTTGAGGTCTGTAAAAATCTTTGCTGTCCCGTTACTGTATGAAAGCATTAGAAAAGATCGACAGTGACTCCTGGTGGTCACTATATACAGTATGACGCAATGAGGTTGGATCTTTTGCACAAAATTGATTTGTCCTGTTTTTGAGGGCCAGTTTACTAACGTGCTACATCATAGGCTGCATGAATACATTGTCTCTTTATTTGTACTTTAATGTAAATTCATGTTGTTTTTATTTTGTACACGCTGTCAGCGAAAGGTGTAGTTACTCTTTCTGTTACTTTCTGTTATCATTTGTAGAGCTTTTTACTTTGTTTTGTGATTGTATGGTGAACGGTATAATTGCTTTTTTAATGTTGTTTTTTTCTAACAAACTTAGCCTTGCACTGTCCCCTACAGGGGCTTTTCTGTCAGCTTTTGACTGTGCCTTATTTTAGATGGGAACTTGTTTTAATGAGTTACAAATACAGTAGTTGGGTGAATATGTTTACTAGTGGCGCGTCTACCTGTTGACAGGTGTGCGTTAACTCATCAATTGTCCGCTATAGGCGGCCATTATTGCTACCAAAGTTCCCATATATACACAGTATTGACGCAATCTCCTGCCTTTTCCAATGCCATGTGCGAGACTTTTGATTGTACAATAAGTAAATTCATACTTAAATCCTTATAAAAAAATCTTTTACCCTATATTTTTGGCTAACAACTGACCTTTATATAAATCTTACAATAAAAACTTTTTGAATGCTTGCCTTTTTGTCAGTATTGTAATTCTTGGTTCTCCTATAGGTAAACCAAACAAGGACTGTGCATTTTATTCTGTTTTAGCCCATGCCTGCAGTAATGAGGGAATATTTTCACAGGACTATTTCAGAAGTGTTTTTACCGATGACATGTAACAATTACAGGACTGATACATATTCCCACGCTCTGGAACTTACATGCACCTGTATTACACCGAAAATGAATATGTAATACATGTGCATGTGAATAAAAAATATAGCATCTGTCATCATAGGACAGATCGTGTTTGAAACCGTGTGTCCGAGTATATTTGAAGCAGGGGCGATGAGTTTATGCCAGTGGACAGGGGCGTGGCGTGCACTCTGACGGGCTTATGACTTTCTGAACGCTGCGCTACTGCATGGCCACTCAATGTGACAGTAGCGATGGCTGGGAATGGGAGGCAGCAGCGCTTAGTGAGACCCCGTCTCCACTTTCGATTTGCCCTCAAAAATTAGGCGTCCTACGAAAACCCGGCCTTCAGTCTATGTGTGAAGACATTTTGTGAATGAATAAGCTGGCCGGCCAACAGAGCAGACCAAAAGAGTTTGGTAAGCTTGGCAGTACTGCCAGGATTTGGGAACGGGTGAGCGGGGAGGGCTCCTACTGCATTGGGAGGTCTGTATGCTTCTTGGAAAGTGCATAAATTTGGCAACTTCAGACAAGGAATGCGTTAAGGTGTACGAAAACAATTTGTCATATTGCAACCCAACAGCTCGTAGGCCAGCGACCTTTACTCTGGTGCTATGGGTGGTTTCTGCCTACTAACAGCGAACATCGTTTAGGCACATTTCGAGAAATCCCCTGTTGTCTGAGGTCACAGGTGCGAGCGCATAATAAGTGCAAAGAAAATCTGGCACTCTCTTTTGATGACAGTTTGACCTCGTACCTGAATATATAACAGGGAGACAGTTTGGAAAATATTTCTATTACTGGCACGAGTTAAATAGATGAACGACAGAGGTTTGTAATTTAATGGTTACCTGCTAGACTAAAGAATTTGTGATCATTGTAAAACTAACAAGTCTGATAATAATAATATTTAGTTTTTTTTATTCATAATTTATTAATGATTTGATAGTCATTGGCTATACGGAACATTATTTACTGTATCTGTATTGTCATTGTTTTAAATTATTATTATTATTAAAACACAGAAAAAAGTACCATTAACAAATATATGTAGCTAAAATACTGATGTAAGTATTATAATGTAACTAGGACTCTCTTTTTCAGGGTTATATACTTAATATAGAACCTTAGTCGATGGATTTACCGCCCACAATACAACAACATTTTAGTAAGTAGAAATATTTCCTCTTCATATTTTATGCATTTTGCTGTTGTCTGGTGCTTTGTTTACTAGTGGCAATTTTCAGAGCTTCACACAGCTGTCAGATCTGTCTTATCTTATTTTTAAAATGATAAAACGTTACTGTTCTGAATTATTCAAAGCAGTTGAAGTAACTACAGTATAAATGCATGAACCATACAGTTTTACCACCAGATAAATGCACTTTTGTAGGGACATGACCATGAACTTTGATTCAGAACTGTACAGTGGTTTTACAGTGCATTGAATCCACATTTTAATGCATATTTCTCCTTGATGTCCTGAAATTGGCTTTATCATGGCCCTCCGCACATCACTGTCCAGTCAACGCTTTCAACTGTTTTTGAACATTATAATGTCGATCTCAGCACATGCCTGCTGGGCAGTGAAGCGAACAGGTGAGAGAGAAAGAGACTGTGTGTATGAGTGCGTCGAAAAAGTGTGTGTATGACTGTATATGTGTGTGTCAGTGGACAGAGAGAAAGCCAGCCAGATAGTTTGCTTATACTGTTCATTGCCAGGTTCATAGCAGCCAGTTAATGACTTAAAAAGACAGTCACAAAATCAATAAGTTGTAAATGTAGTTTATGTGAAGTTTTTATGTGATTTTCTGTGAAGGGTGATCAATGATAAGGTTGTGTCTTTATTGATTTGCTCAATTTTCCTAAACATCATTTGATAAACTGTGCTGGGGACTGGAGAATTCTTCATCAGGGCTGACCGTTTGGATCTTATGCAGAATCGTGAAATGCTGTGTGAGTTAATGAACGCTAAAGCGTGTGTTTTGTATGTTAATAGATATTACGGGAATGTCTGTGTGTTCTGTTTGCTGTCGCTGTAGTCATCGTGTATTTAAATGTAGATTCAAACCCAGTGTATCATATGTGTATCGCTGTAAAAACATATACATTTCACATTAAAGGGTTAGGTCCCCCCAAAAATACAGCTGGTATTATTTACGTGCATGTTATTCCAAACACATATGACTTTTTCGATATGTTTTCTCCATACCATGAAAGTGAGTGGAGACTAAGGCTGTCAGTTCCTAGCATTCTGTCTAATATCTCCTTTAGTGTTCCATGAAAAAAACTCAGTATGGGTTTAGAGCAACATAAGGATGGGTAATGATGTCTGATATTTGTTTACTGGTGAACTATCCCTTTAATGTTGCCTGTTTCAGCAGTTACTTTGTTACCTGCTCTGATGAAATCTCTTTTTTCCTATTAACCCTTTCCCTCACCTAACACTGCTATCTGTCTCTCTCCCTCTCTCTCTCTCTCTCTCTCTTTCATTCACTCTTCACTGTAGACTGTACTTTCTCTCTAGGCTAGAAATCGTGAAGCATGGGTGACTGGAGTTTTCTTGGCCGGCTCTTGGAGAATGCACAGGAACACTCAACCGTGATCGGCAAAGTCTGGCTGACGGTGCTCTTCATTTTTAGGATCCTGGTGTTAGGTGCCGCAGCAGAGGAAGTCTGGGGAGATGAGCAGTCGGACTTTACCTGTAACACGCAGCAGCCCGGCTGCGAAAATGTGTGTTACGACGAGGCCTTTCCCATCTCCCACATCCGCTTCTGGGTGCTCCAAATCATCTTTGTGTCCACACCGACGCTCATTTACCTGGGTCATGTACTGCACATCGTTCGTATGGAAGAAAAGCGGAAAGAACGTGAGGAGGAGCTTCGAAAGGCCAGCAGACTCCAGGAGGAGAAAGAACTCCTGTATAGAAATGGAGGGGGAGGGGAGTCTGGCGGTCGGGGTGGGGGCGGAAAAAAAGAGAAACCGCCAATCAGAGACGAGCATGGAAAAATCCGCATTAGAGGTGCCTTATTGCGCACGTACGTGTTCAACATAATTTTCAAGACCCTGTTTGAAGTGGGCTTCATTTTAGGTCAGTATTTCCTTTATGGTTTCCAGTTGAGGCCCCTGTATAAGTGCCAAAGGTGGCCCTGCCCTAACACAGTGGACTGCTTCATTTCCAGGCCCACGGAAAAAACTATTTTCATCATATTTATGCTTGTGGTGGCTTGCGTGTCCCTTTTGCTGAATTTGTTAGAAATCTATCACCTCGGGTGGAAGAAGGTCAAACAGGGCATGACCAATGAATTTACCCCTGACCACGAGCTGCCAGATTCCAATGCAGCAGAGCCGGAGTCCACGATCACCTTGCCCAGAACTGCCCCTCCCACCCTCAGCTACCTGCCGGACTACTCAGAGGTGGCGGTGAGTAGCGGAGCGTTCCTGCAGCCCGTGTCAACATCTTCCATGACGGAGTTCAAGATGGATCCTCTGCACGAGGAGCTAGAGGAGTCCTCGCCTTTCTACAACAACAACCACAGGCTGGCCACTGAGCAGAACTGGGCCAACCTGGCCACCGAGCAGCAGACTCGGGAGATGAACGCCGCCTCCCCTTCCCCTTCTTGCTCCTCATGTTCCTCTGATAACGGGCAGCAGGCCAAAGACGCTGCTCAACCCACCAGCGCCCCCACCTCAACTGGTGGCAGTTTGAGCGGGGGGACAGAAGAGGGGCACGTCACCACCACTGTGGAGATGCACGAGCCACCCGTCATGTTCACTGATTTTCGGCGATTGAGCAGAGCTAGCAAAGCCAGCAGTGTGAGAGCACGACCCAATGATCTGGCAGTGTAGAGGCTCTCTAGCCTAAACTCATAGAATATGCAAAACTACAACAAACAAATACACAAATGAGAGGAAATAAGGGGCAGATTGCTGGAATGTAAAAGTTATCCTAAATATAATTCCATTTAGAAAGATCACACAGCTGTGCAATCAGTGAGTTCAGTCATCGTCTGAAATCTGTGGATCTGAAGAGGTTTGGTTGGGATTTTATGTGGTTATGATCATGGCCAATATTGACCAAGAACCCCAAGTTGGGGACATACTTTATATTTTTAAACCGTAGATGCAGAAAATCTCACTATATTTATAAACACAATTTGCATATCTTTTGGAGGCTATTACATGGATAAAAGACAGAAATCCTCAGAGGCCCCCCCCACCCCAGATTTCTAGCCCTGGTTATGACAGATGGCTGCAGAATGGAGTAAAACACCTGATGCTTATGTTTTCTGCAGTACATGCAGAAAATAAGCACATTTATGAGCAAAAATTACGTCTGGATTTATTACAATAAATGTCAGGCTATTGAATACGTTCCTTTGGCTATAATGTCCAAATGTACATGAGTCTGTGAAATAACAAAGAGTGAAGACAGTAGTCAGAAAATAATAATAATGTCCCTATGTTCTGGAACATTAGAATCGGCTTGTACTTAGAGTTTATAAAGAACATTTACATGTTCTTACGATGTTTTAGCACTAACTGTATTTATGTCATGTTTTCTGTGCTATCAGTTCCATATAGCAAGTAAATTGTAAAATGTGGCAGGGTACAGCAAAAGGATCATATATAAGCAGAATAATTGACTGTGGACTGCTGAATCACTAAAAGTGTTCACACCCTGGGTGTGTGCAGTAAATGTCCAATAATTTAATGGCCCTTCAGCAATTGGGACTAATGTGTATTACCACTGACTAGACAGTAAGTCTTTTACAGTTATTATACCTAATTTTAAACTCACTGATTCACAGCTTCAGAAACTAGCTTCAACCATTTACAATTATTAGTCACTGCATTAGTGATGGCAAGAAATTAAGCTACAATTGTGGACTACATCAAACTTGCTTGGAGGAAAAGTAAATGCTCTAATGACCTCTTTTTTGATCTTGTATGATGAAAAGTAATATAAAAGAAACATTTTTTGTTATAAAATTATTTTTTAAAAAACTGTGTATCTGCTCAAAGCAAAGTTCAGGTTGTCATAAGTTCAAAAGCACTTATTTACTTGAACATTTTTGAAACTGTTCAAACTGTGCTTCAGTCATTCTGTGCTTTTAGTCATTCCAGCACCTTCTTCTATGTTTCCTCATTTACTAAACCAAATGTTGGGTAAAACCCAAAGTACAAAGCACATTGCCCAATGAAAGTTGCAAACTTTAGTTTTACCATGAAATGTGCAAAGAAAGAAAAAGGTCTTTCATATATTTACAAATCAAAATATTACTAAAAACAAGTAATATTTGACAGAGAAGTGTTTAGGTAATTGTTGTACCACTGAATACTGCAGAGCTGTAATTCATTTATCTTGTTTATTTCTCTGGACCATGTTTTTTTTTCCAGTTGTCCTTTCTCTTCTGAAGGTTCACACCATGCTTTAAAATTACATTTCTGAGTTTTATTATTTGTCCAATTTTGCCATCAGAAATACATTCTGATGAAGTGAAAATGGCAGTACAAACTCATTATATGTGATATAATTATTAGTTTTATTACTAAACATTTAAGAAAAAAAGGAAATTGGGAACAAAAACAAGTACAAAACTATTATCCAAAACATCGCATTCTGTAGTCAGTTCGTGGCTGCAAATATAGCTACTTCATGCTGAAATGAAGTTTCTCCCCATTTCTCCCATTTTCATCCCCAGTTTCTGGTTACTGTAGATTCTCATCAACGCTGCTGTTTTAAGCCACAACATGCACAGTCTTCTGCCACACTTCCAGTAAAGAAAGATAGACCATCCATAACTACCACAGAACATAAATATTACAAAAGCATAGCACTCATTATATATTTGGCTTACTTCGAGGAACCCCTACAAAAGCTGTTTTTGAAATCCATTTAAACATGGTGTACTTTATTATCTGCTATATACTGCATGTTTTAACAGTCCATTTAAAGAGACAGTCAGCCCTAAAATAGAAACATTATATTACAGAGACTGTGCAGGTTTGTGCTTATAACAGAATTATTTGTTCTTTCATCAGATAAGAGAATTTCCAGATGTATGTTATTTATTTTCTGCTGTTTTCATGTATCCAAAATGAAAGTGTTTTTGTCACTTTTGGTTCTTAAAGTTTACATTTTAGTAAATAGTTAAAGATTTGCACATTTAGGCAGAACACACTGTTCAATAATTCTTACACTGATAAAAAAGAGGAAATATTTTTGA
This sequence comes from Ambastaia sidthimunki, assembly GCA_036877625.1. Taxonomy (NCBI): domain Eukaryota; kingdom Metazoa; phylum Chordata; class Actinopteri; order Cypriniformes; family Botiidae; genus Ambastaia; species Ambastaia sidthimunki. The sequence continues at coordinate 13,309 of JAZGTK010002317.1, forward strand.
TCCTTAAAGGAAAATGTGTTAATGGTAAAACTTGTTGTGTTAATGGCAGTATTCTTCCACTTAACATCAAATGTGATTTATAAAACAGCACTTGTAGAGTATAAGAAATATACACGTTTCCCATGTTTTTATTTTAGGACTGTTGTGATGGCCTGAAAGGACTGCAGGAAATTTGAACATTGTGGCTTATAACATTTTATCACTTCTGAATTTTAATTGGCCAGCCAGCTCTTTCCTTTCTCAAACCATTTGAAGTTTGTAGTATTTAGTTGCAGCCCATTATTCTCAAATAACAATTATTTCTTGAACTTACTGAACTGATTTTCTCAAGCAGAGCTGATTATTCTGACCAATCAGGGAAATGAACCACCTACATACGCTCAGAACAGCAGCCTGTTTAAATGCTGTCTTAAGAGAAGTGCCTTGTGTATTCAATTTTTTAAGAACAAGTTGATGTAAATGTTCATTTACCTCAAATGTTTACAAAGCTGTTACTAAATAAACTTTTTGTACCATAGATGTGCTTTGTGTTTTTTTATTTGTAGACATTTAGGAGGTATTTCATTCAGATTTTATGTTAATATCATTGTGTGCTCACAGGTTCTGGCCTGTTCACTAAGAAGCCATTATTAGCGCCTGTTAGAAGTGTGAACTGTGTGATTTGTCTTAAGGTTGGGCTGTAATCTAGTCAATTTGTTCATTTTTAAGTACCCTGACTCAACTGCAATTAAACAATAATAGTTTACATGTTAGTGACTCTTAAAATTTTGTCATGACTTGCAACTGATGATCCAGACTGTAAATGTGTGATGAGCAGCACAATTATGAGACAGAACCTCACACATCTCACCAGTGAACTAACACATTGACCTATGACCTTTTCTCAGCCCTATCCCACACACACACACTTCCGATTCCAACATGAGATGTGAACTACCTTTCATGTAAATATTACACATTATACTTATTATTATTACATAATTATATAATGTTGTCATTAGGTTGAATGCTTTGTTTCACAGTAACCAATTTGCTGTTCTGAATCCAAATTGTCACTTACATGATTCAAGCAGATCTGAAGGATCAGACATACTATTAGAAACTTGTAACAGCTTTACTTTAAATTCTAAGCTTACTTTTGACTCTCTAGGTAGACAAAATCCGCACTGAGTGGCAAAATTCGCTAATAAACTATGACTATCAGATGAAAATACATTTTGATGACTTTACTCTTTCAGCTGAGAATTTGAATTGGCCAAAACCAGAATAGATTTCAGAAGAGTTACAGTGAGTGGGTATCAGCCAACATTACTTATATCTTACAGTAGTTCAAATTCACAGAGCTGACAGTGATATTTTTTATTTTCACTGCACTGTCCCCTTAAAACTGACTTACATGTTACATTTAGGCATTTAGCAGACGCTTTTGTCCAAAGCGACTTACATTGTGAGGAAAACAAAAGAAACGATAAATCACAAGACTTATTACATTTAGTCAGCACATGCTGTGAACAGCTTCATGCACATACAACAGCTGGAGTAGCTTTATGGGCTGTTTTATGAGCTCTGTGTCTAGATATCTGAAAGTACAAGGATGACAGTTTATTTAGGGGCAATGGATCAGAAAGACTGTCAGTTTTAAACTGGTAAACCACATATGACGGATACAGTAAACAGATAGAAACACATTCTGTATTTGTTCTAGATAATTAATGAAAAAAGCAGAAACACCAGCCCAGTAAACTTCTTCCGAAGGCCTCTGTTTGGAACATTCACAGATCATCATAACATCAGGATTTGAACAAATGGGAACCTGGTACCAAACCTGGGTTGTTGGAATATCCTGTCAATAAAATATATGAGGGACACCATAAAATGCAAAATAAATCCATTTTACCAGACTTTATGTGCCATGTTAATTAAATAATGATACAAAGGAGGACAATAATTGTTAAAAGGTGATTGAAACAAGGCCATCAAATGAAAGAGTTGCAGAACAGGATTGTGGAAAGCAGTGCATTGAGCCAAGCACAGAGGAGGGGGTCACAGGCAGTAGATGTTAAGTCCAGTGTTTGAGGAGTGTCATTGGATTGGTTGTCTGGAGGTTAAAGGCTGCAGTGATGTCTGTGAAAGGCAATGTCTGTGTGTGGGGCTTGAGTTGACCATTCCAGAACTAAAAACACAGGCACTTATTAATAGCCCTTAATAACCTTAGAAATTCATGCCTGAATGCCACCAAGCCCTGTTGTTTATATCAGGAGAGCCACTCAATATATTCGGATCCCCGAATATATTGAAAGGGCTTTCTAAACAGATGTCATCCTAAATTTAACAATCTATTTAAGACAAGCACTGCAAGTAAGTCAAGACGAGCTGAAACAAACAACAGCTGTTTAAGAGTATTAAAAGTGTGTTTGTAATTGACGTGCTATGTTATACAACACGTATTAACATCCACATCACATAATTGTTTAATAAAAGACGCAACATGTAATTTCGCCGCTAGAGGTCATATATAAAAACCAATAACAGAGGCGTAGCTTGATGACGTTTTATAACCGTTTCGTTTGATCACGTGGTTTATTGCTTTCTAATGGATTAGCCCAATCGCAGTTTTACGTGTTAAAAAAAATCGTACTAGCAGTGCATTTGAAAGCATTTACAAAAAGCTGGCATACTATTTATGTGTATACATACATATTCACATACTGTATTTAAATAAACACAATAAACACTGAAAGATTTGACATATGGGTGCTAGACGCTACAGCTACTACCGCATTTTTCACGAGGCTCTGTTGCTATGGTTTCTACCGCGGTAAAACTGAAACCGAGGATAACCCGGACATGACGACATTGACAGACAGGAGTATTACACTGGTTAAAACTGGGAATGTCTTCAATTATTTGCAATAATGTAAGTACACATTATAAAAAAATGCAAAATTATATAACATTGTGCAAGTGGTTTTGGATATTTTAATTAAATTATTTAATCACAAAATAAACATATTGTGGCTTTAAAGCCATTTGTACAATTGCTATTAGAGAATTGTTTGTCATCCATACTAATGGCTCTTACTTTAGTGCAGCTGGTCACTGTGTTTACCTCTACAGCTCAAAGTCCAACCTTAGCCAGCTTTCTGTTGTTTTATAATTAAATGGTGACATTAGTTCATATCATGTGATTCTAAAAGAATTCAACACACATTAGAGGGCCTAATCGCCACCTATAGTTTGCTGCTCGCCTCTGCCACGGCTCGATCCCAGATGACCCTGCTGAGAGCTGCACTTTTATTATGTCCCATGAAAGCGCTGGGGATTGAGCCCAAACAAAAAAACCCACAAGGGTGAAAAAATGTTTTTACATCCGCCCGCCCTCTCGCCCGGCAGGCTGCGTGTGCGCTTGTGGTCGTTTTAGTTTCACATCAATGGGACCAACTTATTGGAGTCTGGCCAACTCTAACTGGTGAAAAAGAAAGAAAAAAGCTGCCTCTTCAAAAAATAAAGAGGGGTTGTTATACCTGCACGTGCCTTTTCTCATTTTAAGCAATGATTTATCTCTCCTGTACATATTTTGTTGTACTGAAACGGTATGCAGATTTATTTGTGCCTGTGAAATTCAGGAAACGTTTAACGATCACAGATGCAGGGATTTGCCAGAGTTCACAAGCACACTGTTACATTGGTGGGGTAAGTTCGAGTGCGTCACTTAAACGCAAAAGAAACAACGCCGAGCACATTCCGGCCCTCCTGAAGCAGGGATCAGAGTTGTGGAAAGTGGTGGGTGTTTTGAAGCAAAACTCACACCTAAATATGAAATAATTTATTATATCTGTTCTATCCATTGCCCTCGTTCAATTTCAGCTCTATCACGGATACAATCCCAATGCGGGACGCCCCCAACTGGAAGTACTGTGAAATGCTTTAGGACAGGCATACGTGCTGGAAAACACCCAGCTTGTATCCCATTCAAATGTTGAATATGTTATTCTGGTAATGATGGCATTTATATTGAATTATACACGATTACACTCAGATCCAAATGCCTGAGACCACATTGGAAATTTAGGTTCAATGTAAATTAAAATATGAATTCTGCAGATATTCTCATTAGTAATACAGGCATGTTATTATGCCAAAACAATGATCAGATATCCTTGCTTCCAATGAAGCATATACATTTTGGAACAATCTGGGAAAGCATGAATAAACAGGAAACATTTGCGGAGTGATGCCAGTATCATAGTGTTATCATGCAGCCATACAGTCCATACATGCTTTTGTAATAAAGTTAAATTGATTTCTAAAACAAATGGCAGTCATAGTTTCCTGCTAGGGTGTTCTGGGTGGTTTGCATACTGACCTAAATCAAAAGTTGATATTCTTGGGTCATATTACAGAAACATCCCAAATCAGAATCTTAATGAAATAATCATTGTGATTTTAATTAGGAACCCATTTAGAGGATAAAACTTGTCAGATCTTAACTTAGAACATTAAATGGTCCCTGCTTCATAAATAGTGCTGAGCTCCATCCCACAAGTTTTTGGGAGTATTTCCTATTGAAATTAAGTGGGGAGTACAGCTCATAATGCTTATAACAACTATGTCAATCTTTGAACAGAACTGAGCTCCGCAATGTTAGTGCAACACAGGGTATAACATTCTGGTGGCTATTTTCTGTCACATGACCATCAGCTGTGGTGACATTGTGCTTCCCTGTATCCCAATGCAGCTGTTGACATAAGGCACCAGAATAAAGTGCATCAAGGGGCTTGGTTTGTGAGCTATGTGTTTGTTTGGAGACGATACCAACCATGGCTGCCAAGTGAGCTCATGTCACTCATCAGGTAAGAAAAGCTTATGCAGTATGACCCAGATAAATATAGTCCTTTACATCATGACAACAGGCCTTGCCCAACTCTGGGAAAAATCACTACAACACTAAAATACCTAATCGTCCTGTCTGGTTCATTCAAAGGGCTTTCTAATACTAGCATAATACAAAGGTTGCGATAGCAACTAGATTTATACATTTTGTAAAAAAAAAATATATTAGTGCTGCTTGCTAATGCAAAATTTGCCAGTGGTTGTTACACAGAAGTTAAAGCATTTAATGTGTCTGCTTACTATCCCATGTCTCATGTCTGGCTCAGACAAACCTGAGTTTTGATGCATTTAACTGAATGCATGTTTGTAATAATCTTAAATCTGCCAGTGGTTGCTCAAATACACAATCCAGCCCCAACCATTAGGGGTATTCATGTGGCTATGTTGGGATGCTCAAATGTTTTCATTACACCAAAGAACCATAGTGTTTACACATCTAAGAGAAATTATGTTAATAGCCTGAAACACCTTTTTAAAAAAAGACTCAAGTTAAACCATTATGAGACCAAGAAATTTGCTTGTAATTTATTGGTAGAAAATAATTATACCAAGCATGAAAACATGAAACCCATCAGTTTTTCTCTTATAAATAAATCACTTTTACTCTTGTATAAGCTAAGTGTTTTGAACGAAATGTTTAATGATCAAAAAAGACGGAATCGCATTTGTGCACACGCACATCCTTCAAATCCTCTCAACTCCAGGAAGGACACAGAGAAAGTCCTATGACATTTAAACATTGACAATATGTCTTTGCTTATCAGCACAACACTAAGGATAAAATTCTCAGTGTTGAGAATAAAAAGTACATTTTATACATTTGATTGTTCCGAGGAATATTTTCACACCTATGGGTTTAATACCAATTACATATTGGCTGCATAGGACCAACTCCTATCAAATTCACTCCAAAACAACACAACAAGGAGGAAAGACACTCACACTCGCGCACACACTCAAAAATGAAAAGAGATCCAGGGCTGCAGCAGTATTTAATGCTCTTATGGAAGGCTAGAGAAATTGCACACATGGCACAGCATCCAACACACACCCTGCCCTGCTGTTAGAAAATCTCAGTCTCTCTCTTTAAAACAAGTCAATCGTCATCAATAAATAAATGTTATCTTTAGAAGGCTTTGTTGGGTCAAAGTTATGGAGGATGAAAAGAATCCTCAAAGTTCCTGCGTCTTCGCACCGGCCTGTTACCAGACTTCATTCAAAAATATTTACAAACCGCAGCGGCCTCACAGGTAATGCTACATAAACGTTTCCGACACATTTAGAAGAAAAAAAGCAGACCAAAAACAACATAACGAAACCGAACAAAAGAAGAGCAGAGAGCAGCATCCTGTGGGTGGATGGGTGGTGTTTCTGGAGAACCTGTACTCCTATCAGGTCAGGGTCCTCTGGGAAGACTGATTTGGATCAGCATAACCCTGCCGTAACATCCATCCAGACATCATCTCTGAGCTGTACTGGGATCAGTGAGTTTAAAGGGAGAGTGACAGGGTGTGACTTGGAAAGCAGCTTGTCTGTGACGCACAGGTTGTAATGAGAGCATAGTAAGAAGTCAGTACGCAGGCCTCTAGACTGTCTCCTCCTCATGCTGGTTCTCTTTATAAATCTCTCTGACTAGCAGCACTCGAGTCAGGAGTTGAGCCAGCATGATCTTCTCCAGAGGAGTCGAGCTGAACCACAGAGGACTGTCCGAGGAAGCAGAGACCTCCGGCTTCACGTAAAACAAATCCGTCCTCTGCCTCACAGACTCTGGGCTGGAGAAAGAGAGAGACCAGTCAGGTTCCTTAGGGTTTATTGAAAATAACCAGAGTTTTATGACATTCATATGTGCACATATTAAAGCAATTAGCTACTTAGTTTTAACTAGATTCAAACAATATCAAACTATGCATCAATTCAGTTGGTGTGAAATGTCCTCATAGTTGGATTGAGTCAACACCATTTTTCAGGATGTGAACAGCAATCGTTATAATCACTGGACACTTGTGTTTCAACATTATCCTTCAAAGGTGTCAGTCTAAAATGTTTATGTTCTATATTTTTTAACATCTTTATTATAAAGAAGGTAATAGCATCCACTTCTTTAAGTGAAGCATTATTCAGAAGTCAATGCAGAACAAAACTTCTAAAATCATAGACTCACCACTTGGATAAGTAAAGCTCATACAGTTGGCACTCATGTTTCTTAACAGGACAGAAAGCTTCTCCTGAAGTACTGTCTACTTCACAGTTTAAATCGCTGTCATCTTTACGTCTTCTCTTATTTCCTGATTGCTCTGTGTAAAACAGAAGACACGTTTCAGCACCAGCACAAGACCAGCACAATCACTTCTCCCCAAACATCTAAATGTAAATACAACATAAAATATAAGTGAAACTAAAATATAATGGAGAACATTTACATTTAGTTAAATTACACTACAAAATTAACCACAGCATACAGCATAATTAAGTTCTGACTTTTTGTTTCATAAACACACCGTGCTGCTCCTGTGAGATGGATGGGATGCGTATGCAGACGGTGGTCTCGTGGCTGTGCGCTTTGAAACTGCTGGGGCCGTAGACGTTTCCAAAGGTGAGGCGTAAGTGCTGTTCAATGGTTCGGACACCAAAGTATTTGGTGTTAAGATAGACGAGCGATCTTAGTAGGACAGAGGGCGTCTGGTCTCCCAGCTGCCCGCTGCTCCATAGACACTGCTCTTCAACACGGCCCCACCGAGAACCTTAACACACCACAGACACTTAACACTATAAACACTGATGATGATAGATAATACAAGCCACACTGCTCATTCTTTAATTCAGATTGTCTGTGTAATGGAACACAGCAAAAAGTTTGTGTAAAACGTCCTCATAGTTGGATTGAGTCAACACCGTTTATCAGGATGTGAACAGCAATAGTTATAATCACAGGACACTTAAATAATTCAAACATGCATCTTTCACGGGTTCCACCTACCATCTGGAAGAACACTGGGCTGCCAGTCTTTAAGGATCTTGTTCAGTTCTTCACCAAACATGTGGTATTGAGGGTCACTGAATAGGTCATCTGTTCTCCCCTTGTCCTGCAAGTGCTACAAAACACCCACAAAAATTAAAGAAAAATCCCACAATCCAATGCACATTACTAATGGGCTCTTTGATGTGTCCTCATAGTAAAAGTGTCAACACCATGTTTCAGGATGTGAACAGCAAATGTTATAATCACTGGACACTATTTGGATCAGGAGTGAATCCCCATCCCTGCTTCTGAAGATCTAGTTTCCTGCAGTTACAACTTCAAATCAAACATCTTCAACATTAAATCAACAGTAAATTAAGACTTTCAGCAATGGTTGGAACACCAATAGATTTTAATTTTGACAACAGAGTGTTAAAATTCACAGAAAAGACTAAAACAAAAATATAATCTTTTGTTGAGTAACACACCAATATGGTTTTGCCGTATAATTCAAGTGATGCTTGAAGTTCCACATGCTAATACATCAATAAAAGCTGCACTAGTTGCAGAGATAAGATGTCATTGTACTTATGTCTGGAGAAAAGGCTGCATTTATGAATGTATATGGCACAACTGCCAAAGTCTGATGTGTATCGTGATTCCTTAAGCACTGTACTTGAGCAGGCTTCCAAGTATAGTCTACACTTCCCATTTATTTTATAACTTCACTTTAAGAGGATTTAATGAGGAACATTTTAAACTGTAACTGAAAATGTCTGGCTTTTGTCTTCATTGCTTAATCCTCATCTACGGTTATAATGCTGTATAAACATGTAAACAACAGCTGTTGAGCACCTCACCTTCTGGATGCTGAGGCAGAGGTACAGGATGCTGTCTGGAGCATATTGCTCCCCGTTGGGTCGACGCACCTCTCTGACAAAGTGAGACAGAGACTGATTCAGCTCTGCTGGACTCAGGGAGAGGAGACTGCCTTTTAAACGCACTGACGTCAAGAGAAACACAAAAATACCTTAAGCTATATCAGAACTTAGACATCCAGATGATTAGCCTTGAAGTTTTCAATAGTCACTTTTGTACGCACAAAAATGCAGGCATGCAGTACTGGGATTCTATCACTGCAGATATTAGCAAGCGTGCTCTCATTACTTATAAACTGTCAACAAAACTGTTTCAGAATGTGAACAGCAATAAGGTTATAATCACTGAGCACTTTTAAACCAAACAGAAGCCTTAAGCATTAAACTGTAAAGCCTGAGAAAAAGACTGTAAGATGATCATGTATTGTCAGTACCTTGTTTCTGGCTTTCCTTTCCTTTGGACTGGCTGGACTGTAAGGCTGAAGACGTGGCCCATCTCCTCCATGCATTCAAGCCATACCTGGAGTTCAGGGGGAAGGAGCTGTCTGCAGCCGGAGACTCTATTGCTGGTGATGAGGATAAGGACGAAGAAGACTCCTCCTCTACTGCCCGCCTCTTCTGGCCCTACAGCAACCACAGGTCAGAAACATTAGCATACACACGGTCATCAGTAACAGTTACTCAATCTGATCCTCACCAGCCTCATATAGAACCTCAACAATCACTGAACATCAGCATGTGAACAGCAAATGGATTTCTAATCATAGGACAGCATCAGATGTGCCATTACTGGAGTTGATCTGTACCATACCCTCCTCCTGGTTCTGGGCCGAGGTGTTTTCTCCTTCTCTTCAGCCAGGACTGGAGGCAATGAGAAGAGCATGTCTGTATCCAGACGTTCAACCAGGACGGGTTCAGATGCTGAAACAGACAGTGACGGATCTTCACTAGATACAATCATGTGACTGATCAGGAATCATATTACTGATTACTGACTGCAACATATTAACTGAAATACAATCTTGTAACTGACAAATACACAGAATTGCTACCTACGTACAACAATCTAGATCATACAAATAACACCACAAGTACATACTGAAAGTGCATTTTTAATTAACTTTTTAATCATGCAAGTTAAGTTTAATATTTATAGATTTACACATTTATCAACATTTCTTGTACTTTGTTAGTCATATTGGATTAATTAATATCTTCAGAGGACACATGCAATACTGCTTTTAGCCAGAAAAAGGCAGCACTTTCATGACAGGCAGCTCAGATGTCTCTCTACCTAGTGGAAGGTCCTTCTCTAGGTCCAAATCTGGCTCATACTTGACTTCCTCCTCCTCCTCTTCCTCCTCTGAGCTGCTGCTGCTGCCATTTTCCTGTTTGACATTTTCACCCTTCACTCCTGTGCTGCTTTTTTCACATTTGATATCTAAGAAAGGAAAAAAAAACAGATTTAGCTAATGTGGCCAATAATACATCAGCCTGTGGTAGTCTAGTACTCAGATGTTTAAGAACAAACCCTTGATGTGAGCCATGTGATTTTAACAAGACTTTTTAACAATGAGTTTGTAAGATGACTAACTGTAGGACTCAGTCTGGTAAAGGTGCTCTCAACAGGTTCTTACCCGAGCAGTTTGGTTTCTCATCGTCATCTTGTGCAATAACTTCGGCCATTGCTAACAGATCTGCTTCCTGTGGGTCAAAGGGCACTTTGGCTTTCAGCTCATTGATGGTTTTCACAACTTGCTCAGCATTCTCCAGTGAGGTGGGTAGAAACACTGGCACAGGCACCTGGAAACATCACAATGTGACAAGAAATGAGGGACATCTCTCTACTCTTCTCTCTTAATGCATTTTCATTAAGAGACCATTCTCTTTCATACATAAAAAAAAACATTGAAACGAAAATGACTGAAAATTAAATGTCTGACAGAAATCTACCTCCTACTGTAAGTATCGATAGTAGCAATGATACCATTATATTTAAAGCAACATTTTGGTAACTAACCAACCCTAATCCCTACCAACATAACCTTCTAATAAAAAAAAAACAAGTCAACTGATTTTTCCATATTGTTACTGTGTAAAGGAAAATCTTACCGGTACAGGTATTGCAATAGGAGTGGGCGTGGCCTGAGCGTAGAGGTTCATGGGTACAGGGACGTAAACGGGAACAGGGATGGGGACGGGAATATACTCCTTCCCTGAGCTCTGCAGGTCTGCCTCATCTGAGCAGCGACAGAGACAGAAGCACATCAGTATCTAGCTGTTCCAGAGAGACAATGAATTTGAACCTGTTCTGACAGAAGCAGGAAGGCGCTCACCTGTCTGCAGTGGTTTGCTCTGCATGTGGGGTTTGCAGTAGGTAGCCTTGGTCATCGTGAGAGGCTTACAGAGCACAGCTTTATTCTTCACATCTTTTAGGATCCCTCCTCCAGCGTACGATACAGGCCCCTGAGTAAAAGACTGCAACAGACACAAGAACATTTCAACAATGAACTATAATGAATGAAGAACTATTCTTTCTTTCACATGTGGCAGGCGCTTTTATCCTTTCTATCCTACCCCAGATGCTTCTAGCTTTAATGACTGCATTCAGGAAAAACATTTTATCAGTATGTGCAATCCTTGGGAATCGAACCCATAACCTTGCCGTTGCTTGCACCATAGTTCTTATTTCTGACAATGACTCATTTACTTGACCTACTTACCATCTTGGATGCTTGGGTTGGTGCACCAATGTCTGCAAAAAGACCACAGGTTTCACAAGTTTCATCAAGATCACAAGTTTTATTTTAAAACATGGGCAAAATGTTTACATTATGATTTCCTGACATGTTTTTGGGAAATGATAATCTTACCGAAAGCTGTGTTTTCAGGGCCTTTCTGCGTGGCCATGTTGGGCTCATTCTGTTGGCAGTAGAAACGCAGGAGACACTGCTGGTCACAAAAGTGCTTCATCTCTGCGCGCCACTGCACAGACTCCGTCAGGTTCCCCTGCACCTTACAGCAGTCACAGCGCGCCGCCTTGTGGACGCAACAGAGAAACACAAGTGCTTAAGAGTGCAGAGGCTGGTGTTTTACTTAACATACTCAACACTGTTAGTAAGTTTAACGACTAAAGAAGTTTAAAGCATTTTGCTAATAAATATGCCTGGTTGAATCATATCAACCATATTTAAATTTCTTATTTTATGAGAAGCGAGATGATCAGTTCAGATAGGAAGATCATCCGTACCTTGTAGTACCAGTCGTGAAACTTCTTAGCACACGTCTCACTGCAGAAGTCTCTGCTGACCCCATCGATCTGTTTGGTGACAGATTTTTTACACATCTGAGTACAGTAGTTACAGGTAACACACTTGAGTCCCAGACGCCTGGCGAAATCCTGCTTGAACAGTAACTTACAGCCTGCGGATGAAACATGAGTGTAAGGCACTAGACAACAAATTAAAACAACTCAAAATGAGTACACTGTCCTCATACTCTAAAGTTATAATCACAAGTCATGATGTGAACAGCAATAGATTTAATCACTGGATAATGTGCAGGTCAAAAGTCACAAGAACATAAGACAGAATATTGACCTTCACTACAGAAAGGTCTCTTCACTCCAGAGAACTTCACAGTCTCATGCAGAGTCTTCTCCTCCTGACAGAACTCGCACAACGTCACTATGCAGTGGAGCTTCTTGTAGTCCTCACAGCATGTCTTGCTGCAGAACTGATAAACTTTATCCTGCAGAGATCCATGATTTTAATCTTAGACCACTTAAAGCCTTTAAGATTTACATTTTTATATTATAAAAGGATTGCTGGGAACCAACCTCCCACTCCAGAATCTCTGGCTTTATACTGAAAGAACCACGGCAGTAGTTACACTTCAGGTGGACTTTCTCCGGAGATGAAGCAGGAAGCTGACCGTTTGCCGATGTTTGGATGGTGGCATTCTGTAGAAGAGAAATCATGCAGGAGGCAACAGTAGAGTGTTACCATTCCATAGACCTCGAAATTTCAAACATTTAATGAGGCACAAACTTTAACACAAGCTTTAATGGAGTCTGATGTACCTGGAATTTGGTGACACATAGTGAACTGCAAAAACTCAAGACTTTCCCTTCGGGCAGAGTTGCTTGGTACTGAGGTAACGCATTTCTCTTACAGAAGTGACACGAGGGCTCAGTGTCTACAAATACAAACAAGATCAAACACTGAGATTTACAAAAGATGCTCATTTTCACTGTTTGAAATCATGAAATATCTTCTGTGTGGGACAAACTGGATCACATCGGGAATCAAATCGGATGGTGAGAATGTAAAAGGGTGATGGACGGTGGAAAAATAAATGGATGTTATGCCGCAGTACAAATAAGGGCAACAGTTGCACAGACTGAAGTTATAAAAAACAGGTTTGACTTTAGGTCCCAGAAAAACATAAATGTGGTTCTTTTGCAATCAATACAGTAAGAATAACAGCATCAGCTTTTGAGTGTTAACTACTCACTCTGTGAAGCAGTTGTGAATTTGCTCTTGGTCATGCAGGCTGTAGAGCAGTAGGACTCCATGGCTCCATTTGAGCCAATGCACTGAGTGGCATCAAATGATCTGCACATAACCTTACAGCCAATACACTGCACCATCTTCCCATGAGTCTGTCGAACAAGAATCATTCAGGTAAACAATAAAAACAAGCTAACTGGGAGACAATTAATTGCCTAATCACACTGAAGTGTCCTTATTTGCTACTAGGACTTTACATGTTGTCTAATCAGTGTTGATGGCTATGTAGATTTGCTTATTGACACCACTGTTGACAGTTCTGGATCAATGACCATGTTGGGTGAGCTTGAGATTTAAACTAAATTAATATTTCTCCAAACTTAGCTGTTGGATTGCGGTTTGGTCTGAGTGTTATTGTATGTTTTTTGTCAGTAAGGATAGCCTATGGCTAACCGGCTGACAAAAACTTTTAAGCAATTGCAATAAAATAACTGACCTGTTTGTAATCCCTGATGCAATTTTGACAGCAAAAGCGTTTCTGTTGACCATCAATGAGTATAAAGTGGTTTGCCGTGGCACGACTGGGCAGATAGTTTCCACACTGTTCGCAGCAGTTCATGATAAGCCCGTTGGCCATACGGTAACGATTGAAGCATGCATCACTGCAGATCTTGTGGGTTACGTTCTTGAAGCTCACCTCATGCCGAATCTGAAGAAGAGAATGGAATGAATGCAGAAAACAATGCACTGTGCAGAATACTTACTTGAGAGAAAAAGATGTTATAGATGTGTTATAACATAACATAACATATAATATAACATAACTGGTTCAATGATGTCCTATTTGCTTTCCAAGGTGATAGACATGGATACACCACAAATACAGTAAAAAGACGGTAGTAACCATTGCTACAAGCCTGAACACTTTGATACAGTAATTAGAACTGTAACTGAACTGTTTTACATTGAGGTCTGTGAAATTTACACCTCACCTAAAATTGCAGTTCATGGAAAAAACATAGAGCTTTGAAATTTTAGATTGTGAATTGCAAAGAACTCAAATGTACAGCATAACTTATCTGACCTCAGTGAGCTTTCCACACACGGTACATTTAGTTTTAAGCTGGTTCTTCTGGGGATTCTGTTTGTTTTCATAAGACGCCAGGCAGCCAGTGCTGCAGAACTCCTGAAATGACTCGCTTGAATCCACCTGGGCCACTATGGTGCCTCCCTTCATATTGGTAATGTCTCTGAATTGAAGAAAATGAAGCACAAAAAGCAATGTTTTGATTAAGAGTGGTCATTTAACCAGTGATTATTGTCACTATGACTTTCAGAGGTGATTTTATGTTGTCAAGCTAATTTTTAAAGTCATACTTCTTGCACATGGTGCAGCTCTTCTTGGGAGTGGGTTTGTGGGAGAAGGCAGACAGGCAGGAAGTGGAGCAGAACAGGTGGGATGAGCCCTTGCGCTGGTAAGCGGTCTGGCCTTTCTTCAAAGGCTTCTTACAGTTGGCGCATGTGACTTTCATGGTGCGTTGGGGCTGCTGGGACCCTGAGGAGGACTGGCAGGGCGGTTTGGGGAGAGGAGCAGCAGGAGATGGCGAGTCTACTCCAGGCTGCTTCTGATTACGGGGAAAAGAGGCCGACTGGGAGATCCATGAATCTGCAGGAAAATATTATTAAATCCCATATATTCTATATAATGATTCTGCTAAATACAACATTCTTGCAAAATCCTTCTTGTCTAGCAACAAAGCATATGGCCTTAAACTGTATGCACATGAATGGATCTTGGTGTCTGACTGAAAAGAACCTTCATTAATTTAAGAACAATACAGTCTATATTTTAAGACATACAGACCTGGAGGGGCAGTAATCTGTCAGTGTACCATCTTTTTTTAGTGGTATAAACTCCTAAGCTTGGCACTGCATGCATTATGGATAATGGTGCACTGCTTTTGGTGGGCAAAACTAATACAAATGTGTTATTGTCTTGTCAGTACAACAAAAACAAGTAAAAGATTGTACAAGCTTTGTATAAAGGATGACACAGCAGCTTTGTCTGGATACATTACCAGATCTCTGGTGTGTCCCTGTTTCTCCATTTTGCACAGGCTGACTGGCCGCATTCACACGTCCTGGGTTGAACGTGGGTGACGGTCTGCTGACTGCACCCTGGTTCTGCTGGACCTCAGGGTTCAGGCTGAATGCACTGCTGATCTGCAGTCCATTCTCAGCCCCCTCTGTATCATCCAACCCGTCTTCCACTGCCCCGCCCTCACCCTTTAGCGATGTCACGTTTGTGATCATGAGGTTTACATCCTCTTGAGCACACAGTGCCAGTGGTGGTACTGGTGACGTTGCCATGGTAACTGCTAAAGAGTCTGTTCCTAGCGTGGTAACGCTTGCGATTTTAATTTCAGAGTCAGGCTCAGTGCTGCTTAGGGTGCCCTCAATTTCAGTGGGCAGGAGGGAAGAAGAGGAGGCATCCCTGAGCTCTGCATCCTCCTCATCGTCAATCACGATTGGCTCGCTTTGGCTCTTAGGCGTCACGGACGTGGCTGTAGCCGCAGAGGAGGAAGGACTGGGAGTCTTGGAAGAAGCTGTTGCCGTGGTTGCCGGCTCTGCACAGTCTTTGGCAGCTGTGAGGGTCTCTGCAGGTGTATGAGCGTCGGAGGGGCTGGGGGGCTGTACACTCTCTTGGGGGTGGGCAGGAGGCCCTTCTACTAATACTACATCATCATCATTGTTATTTTCTTCCGAGGCCTTGGGCAGGTCCGGGGGTGTTTGTTGCTCTTCAGCAGATGAAGTCAGCTCTATTCTGGGTGTGGTTTCCATATGACCCTCCTCCTCCCCAGTGACTGTGCTCTCCTCCTCAACATCTGCCCTGGCTTCCAAATCTCCATCCATTGCTTAAGCAACCACCTGTTGACACAAAAGCACACAACAGAACTGTTACCTGAAGAACAAAACAGCTATCTAAGTTTTATTAATTATTATTATTTTTAGTAGTAGTAGTATAAAAAGATCTCTATGCTGAAAAATGTTGATGAAATTTAAAATACATACGTAAATATCCTCCCAATTGTACTGGACTTGCCATAGCCAGCAAATTTACTGACAAAAGCCCTCTCTCTCATATGCTAATGAGACCATTAAGAAAAGACGCTTTCTTCCTAGCAATATATGCTTCAGCGTGGTTGATGAGATTAAGTAGTTATCAAGGGATTACCTCAAGATCAAATTACAACACGATGTGCCTGAAATAATCACTGCTAATGCATTGTACATCATGAAATGCATTTAAGAAATTAAAATTCTCACCATTTTTGTAACATGCAGTCAGTTATCCAAAACATTAAAAATCATGAAAGCATTATGAAGCAACCAACATCCGTCACTCAATCAAAAGGCCAGGTGAATGAATAGCAATTTATAAGCATGGAGGAAACTGGGCAAGGCCTCAACAACATGTGACCCATTTACGGTCCTGGTGCAGAGCTCAACAGCCACCACCTGATAAACTGCATAGTCTATAAATATTACATCAATGCATTAGTCAAATTCTGTATTTAATAAAAAAACAATTAGAATAATCTGAAACACAATAATACAATACAAACCTATTAATCCCTCAGAGGAAACTGTGACAGAAATATAGACTGTAGGAGAGCTTAGACTCTAAACTCTTTGTGCATCAGTATACGCACAAGATCACCAACACAAATCTGAACTTTAATACCTCTTACTGCAATGCAGAACTGTGTCTGGACTTACCTTCAGAACAGTTTCAGACTTGGACACTAAATGGCCCACATAAACCAAAATCTCAATATTGATGCAACAACAGCCAGGGCTATTTAGTGGCAACACCAAACACTGAGTATAAAATGCTTAAATACTGGATATAAACAAGCAAAGACTTTAAATCTTTGGGCTTTCCTCGCTGGCTGATGTCATAATCAGGATGCTGGAGGGAGAAAACTATATGCAGTGTTACTGGTGTCACACTGATCCACCACTAAGACGTGATATAATGACTTGCATTTGCGCCAAACGCTTGCCAAGTCTGTGCTTTGCGTTCATAGATACGTTTACAACAACATGAATGTGTATTTGAAGGGGTCAGGCAACTGCACCATCACTGCATGGCCGTCACACAAATGCATCAGCGTTACGTGGCCCCAGATTCTCACGTCAGTACTTGTGCATAAGTTGTGTCAATTAAGAACATGACAAAGTATTTCTGGAGAAATTCCTACCATTCTTCCCCCGGATCGGGCACTCA
Organism: Ambastaia sidthimunki; assembly: GCA_036877625.1. Classification (NCBI taxonomy): domain Eukaryota; kingdom Metazoa; phylum Chordata; class Actinopteri; order Cypriniformes; family Botiidae; genus Ambastaia; species Ambastaia sidthimunki. The sequence continues at coordinate 30,841 of JAZGTK010002317.1, forward strand.
CGGACGTGCCCTTGACTCTGGACACTCCGTATCCACACTCACACCCGACCACGATCCGAGCGCTGTCAAGGCAACCGGATGACGACGTCAACACTATGCGTTACATAGGCTTTATTATTTTCAGGAAACGCGAGGTCCACCGGGTTACAAACTTGTCACGCAAAACCATCCATAGGTCCCTCTCAAAACACCCCGACTGCCTGTTTGCGTGAAACGTGCTCTGCGGTTTTTACGCAAAACCCCCGGTCCATGTGTCAGGTTTGCTCCCACCCGTGGCCTCTCTGGCGCATGCAGCCATTGGATTAGCGGCGAACTGGAGGGAGGAGAGCCTCCGAGACTGCGCCATTGTTATTTTAGTGAAAAAATAATCAGTAGTAGTTATCCACGAACAATCTCTCTGGATGAAAACTGAATTGGTATTCCAGATCTTTCAAATTATACAAAACGGGACTCTGAAAACGTAGTATTTAAATGTCACACTGCGACCAATTTCCTATCTGACAACACACACATTTTTATCTCTGTTAAACACATATGCTTCAGCTCTACTTATAAACCCCATACTTGGATTACTTAGAAGGATAAAGTTTTCAGGCTCGTGTTATACTTGAGTCAACGTTTAATTGAAGTTACCCCAGAGCGTTTACCCCTTGCAATCAAAAGGCAATACACGTGGTTACCTGTGGGGGCGCTGCACAGTTAACAACCCTCAACTATAACGCCTGTAGGTGACTAGCCACAAACATTTAAAAAAAAAGCCAAGTGTATCACTTTAACAAACGCATGTTAACTTTAAAACGCGCGTATCAGTGACCTACAGAACAAAATAATTTCCTAATTGATAAATAATTTTGCCCCCTTCAGTCAGCGGGTAGCACTGTCTCCTGTCCGCCATTAGAGAGCGAGCGAAACAATGCGCGAGAGCATAGGCAATAGCACCCTACCACGGCGGAGAGGGGGAAAATCTCAGGCGGGGTAAAATTGCACGCCTCTCCCTTCGTTAAATTGCCCTCATACACAAACACATGTGACCCCGATGCTTTCCTCGGCTCGAGCTCCGCGCCGGACATAGTTGTAAAAACTTTGTCCAATTATGCACAGTTCAGCATCAAAACGGCAGAGAAATGCTTACCGGAGTAGAGCTGGAGACGGTAGAGCGCCACTTTTGTGCCGTGACATAAATCCTGCTGCGCATGCGTGAAAACGTACGGACGTTCCAGGCGCGTGGGAGGAGGATACAGTTAGCGAGTTCTTCGCTACTCACGCTGCGTCGTGCTCGCGCGCAACGGGCACGCGCACTATATTTAAGACACAATTAACCGGGTTATTTATTAGAACGGTTGCTGTTAACTGCTATAAAACATGATGCCAAGTATTTAGATATCATTCGTCATGTCGATTATGAAGTCTGAGTTATTATGCCGTCCTATGAAAGCATACAAGATTACTTTAGTTATCAGCCAATCAGATGCCTGCTTTGAGATGTTTTTGTAAAACAAAATGTGACAGAAAATGTAACTTTATAGAGGACTTTTTAATTAAAATAAATACAAACGAATCAATATATTTTACCATAATTGTAAAATTAACGAACGAATGCAGCAAACTGAAACTAAAAATGTTATTAAATGTTGCTGGATTT
>JAZGTK010002318.1:0-16848 GCA_036877625.1 Ambastaia sidthimunki
GAGCTCAAACTTGCTTGGTTCTTATTGATTATGAAGTCTAATTTTTCTACCAGTGTAATTAGACTTTTGAAAAGTGATCAGTTTGAAACCTAATGTTACAGGTTAAATGTTCAATAGTGATGGAAAGTTCGGATAATTTTATCGACTTGGTCCTTGAGTCTCGTTCAGCAAAATGAACAAATCTTTTTCGAGCCATTTTGTTCATTGCGTTTATTTTAGAAAAATATAATTAAATATTATGTGTTACTTCCCTACACATCTACTACTTACACAAATGTTGATCACACTACAAACAAGACAAAACTAATGCTATAAGAAACAGAAAACATTAATTCATTGTCTACCTGGATCTTTAGTCTACGATTAGCTCATCTCTTATCTGACAAGTCTTCATGTTTGAGTCATTATTTCATCATGTGACAGCCCCATAACCGTAACCAATGCAGTCTGAGCCGGAAAGAGAAATGATTAGTTCATCTCTCGAGTTTTCGGGTTTGAGTCGTTCGTTCATCACGTGACAGCTTCATAAAGCAAGTAAACTAATTCCAGTACAGTGCTATAGGATGTTGCACATGTGCGACTGAACAAATTACTCACCTAGAGGACTCGTTCTTCCCGAGTCACCTCAAAGATTCATTCAACATGAACGAATCGTTCAAGAACGACCCATCACTAATGTTCAATTCCATTTTCATCAGAAATCTATTATGGGATTCTACTCCTTGCTTCAGAAAATTACTTTTATTACAACTTACCTTTTAAGCTGCTTTTTATCTGCTTCACTTATTTTGTTGCCTCCCTCCATTGCTGATTAGAGATTGATTACAGGTTAAATAAGAGGATTCTTTGCTTTGATTTGATGATGAAAAAGGAGAGGATATTTTTGGCAATTTCAGAAGGAGAAAGGAAACCTTTCTGTATTTCTTAGAGATCTCCCGTGCAGTACTGAGTGAAATCATTTAAAAAACTATAGTAGACCATTATTGACACATGACTAAGTCCTTGAGGATGTTCTAATAGGTCAAAGATATTCATCCTTATTTAGTTTTGACTTTCTAAAGATGTCACTCTGTCACATCTCTTGTTTGACACAAGCCTTTTTATCATAAGAATTAAAAGGCCAGAGTTTACCAGATTTTGTGTTTGAAACTACGCTTGCCTTCCTGTTGTATAGGTATGTGTTGAAATGAAAGTTTATGGATGTTTCAATAGGTCAAAGCTATGTAGTGGCAGTTTAAAATCACAGTGATCCCACTTCACTGTTTGTCTTTACAGACTTGAACCTCATTGACACTTCAAGGACACCTCCAATCAGTAATGGGGGCATATGTGCCAGCTGTTAGGCATTGCCTGTATTTTATAGTGTGTTAGTTAGTTTGAGGGTGTAGCAATGAAGGGAGAGATATGTTTGTTTGGGTGTCGATTTAAGGTTAGGTTAAGGTTAGGCCAGTGATGTCAGTAAAGCCACTGAAGATAAAATAGAATATTAACTTGAGCAAGTATAAAAACAAACCACGATTTTATCTTTATCTCATAGAAGTGCATAAATGAAGGCAAGATATTTCATCTAAGCAATGCTGAGGGGGTCAGTCAATGTAAAAATGTGTAAGGTAGACAGCTGAGACACTCCAGGAGAAAAAGAACTGTACATTAGCATGAGCATAAAAAACACTGTCCAACTGTATGCCTGTATCGGACTTGTAACCCCATACCACTGAGAAATCTCTGAGTCATGTTCAGATGCGTGCATAGATTGCTTTCCAGACTTGATGGACACTTGAAGAACCTCTCTCTCTGATATCATTGGCTCTACCAGCAGGTGATGAGTGCAGCTGCACTCTTCAAAGAAACGGGTTCTCATTTAAATTCCTTTTACCTGACAGTGCAGTATTAGCCATCTACAGCAAAGAACTTGGACAGGTTCAGATCTTTCTGCCAGGTCATTCTAGAAACTGAATTTTTTAGGAGATGTCTCCTTTCATTATTTGCCATAGGTAAGCATCTAAAAAGCAAATAGGGCTTGCTAAAATGTCACCTGCCTGACTGCAGTTGGATTGGCTGGGTGCTGACAGTTAGTCAAAAGGGCACATCATCTCACATCAGTAAACAGTCTAAGTTCTTTCAGTGCCAGAACGTTTAAGAACCTTGCCAAGGATGAGCGTGTGTGCACAAACACTTTAGAGTGAAACAAATGTATACTTTCTCACATCCTCACTGCCCTTGTGAATCACTTAGAGAGCATAAAATATTTCTCAGAGTCAAACACTGTGGTCTTAAAGTATCCCTGATCGTGCTCTCCACTCACCTTCGCTACTTTCCCATAATTCCTTGGTTTGCATCAAGGCTATTCAATTCAAGTTTCAAGAGTCCACAATTCCTTCCCAGCAAAGGGGGCTGCTATTCTAAAACTGCATGTCAAATTACTTTGAACACTGTTGTGAATATGGAGGAATATGACATCAGACACTGTTGTATATATCATACACTATACCATCTGTTGCTGTGTTTAGTGATAGACTTTTTATTCATTTTTGTTTTTTTGTTAACTTTACGTTTATAATTTTCTAAAATGTTACATACAAAACAAGTTGTGCAACATTGCTATATTCAGAGCCTCCTTTAGCCCCAGCTCTGATTTTCAAAGTCCCCACTCTGTTCCATCATCTATTAGACCCAAAGCTTCTCATAATACAAATCTGCAGGCCAGATTTTTGTTTTGTTTGCAACAAAGCTTGCATTTCCTATCATGTTTGTATCTGTTTGAATGGAAGTGAACGAATCACTAAAATCTAGTGTGTCCCTAGTCTGTTCCTGAAATTTATTTCAGACAGACCTTCTCACCTTGTTATTTTCTACTTCTACATTTGTTTATTTTACAGTGAAATCTAAAATGTAGTGATATGGTGTAAAATAAGGTTTCAAACTTCTTTTCATTTTCCAATTCAGTTTGATTTTGGAGTCACTTTTGATGTTAACTTTCCTACCAGTCGAGAACAGACACTTCTTTGAAGACAAGAGTAGAAAGATGCCCTATTCTAACATGCATTGGGCAAACAGCCCCTCTCATAATGTTACACTGCCAATACAGATTCCTTCTCTACCACCCTCCCAAGATGCAACACTGCAGAGGAACAAGAGGAGCAGAACTGTGGAGTCAGAACTGAAGTTTTTACCAGTCATCAGTTATGTCCCAGAGGGTATCAAAGTCTGTTTTTATTGCACAACATTTACCAATCCATCAATTTTGACAAAATCCCCAACTGACTGAAATGCAACCCCAGAATTTGACATAGCAGAAAGTCACATTTTACACAAAACTGCAGATAGGCATAAATATACTGTAGTTACTGTAGTATTTTTAAAGCTCCAATCTACTAACTAAACTTCATCAATGGAACATCTGGTCCATCTAATCAATTTAGCAAACACATGCAGTAACTGTTTGAAATAAAATGACACTAGGAATTCACATGGTTTTGTATTGTACTTGTTATTTCTATGCATTACAATGGTTACATATTTGGCCATGTTTGCTCCATTGCGTAATTCCCTAGTAAATTCAAATTCAAAACATATTTTTATCCAAATAAATTGTTCATTTCTTTAGTGACTAAAAAAGGGAAACTTTGCCCTATACTGTTCATACCTATACTGTATATACTGTACAAAATCATAATATAAAACTGTAAAATGTTTTATTCTTGTAGAGACTGAACACAGTTTACAGTTTCCACCCAGTGTTATACTGTGTGTTTGAGAAGTGGGCAATCATGTGTCATTCCATTCAACAGGACTTATCCAATCCATGGGTAATTGTCCGAGAAAAATTGCCTTTTCAAATATCTGATTCCATTTTTTCACCAATGAGAGAACAGCTTTGAAAGAAGAGTGAGAAGGATATTTATAACCTCCCCTCTCCAAAACTGGCTTAGAATTACGTTCTTTTGCCAGGTCTGTCTCCTGCTCACTTGTCATTCTGCTCTGCTTTCATCTCTTCTATCACCTCTGCTATCAAGCTCTCAGCTTCTGAAGTCCATTCTCTGGTAATGTTTGTTTAATACTCTGAGGACTGCCCGGCACTCAAACAGGAGATGGAGGAAGGAGAGGAAAGAGAAGGTAAAGGAGAGAAAGAAAGAGAGTACAAGAAACTTCAGAGAAAGCAGAATATTCTTCTTTCCTTCACCATCCTGTCTCTCATTTTCTCTGTTTCTCTCTTTGGTTCTCTTCACATGCACACTGCCTTTACTGCACAGCCATTATCTTGGATGCAAAATGAAAACTTAATTGTGTATGTACAGTGTAGACCAGTGTTACTTCATTCCAAACAAATATGTCACATGACCTGAGATAATGAGCTGTGACTGAGGGGCAAATTAAAAGTTGTGCTACTTTTGCAGGCAGTATTTCAAACATTCAAAACATTGCTAAAATACACGATTCAGTTTACACCAAGTGCTAAACGTGCTGAAAAAGCTCTGTGAGGATTTCAGTAATGTCATTCTTTTAGAGTAAAAATGTCTCTTTTCCCTTTTAAATTAGGATTATTACAGACTGTGCCTTTTTCCCAAAACACCATTTGCTCGGTGCAATTAAAGTTGTGCTAATACTGCCCGCGGCATTTTTAAGAGCCAATCAGATGCACAAATTAGTGGAGGACCGATACGAACAGCAGACTTTGCCAGATCGCTGTAGACTGCCACATCCTTTACAAACTAGCACTCTGGGCCAGCAATGTAAGGGACTGCCAATCAAACCAATGTTAACATCCTTATACATGCAGCCACACACCCCTATGTGGTCATTAAGATTCTATTTCAGTTCAATATTTTTAATTGAATACTGGTATTGACACAGGATGTTACATGCTGTTGATTGATTTAGGCACTTTAAAAGTTTGTAATCACAATCTGAAAGTGCATTTTTGAGCATGTCTCAACCTTTTCATTTAAACCTGGACCGGTGCCACGTCTTAATGAGGATGAGGGATTGCAGATGCAGTGAATGGCTGTAAAAGCTGCTAAGTGTTTCAGATGGCCATTGAGAAGGAAGTGGAAGCCATGCAAGTGTCTGAAGACATGTGTTGCTTGACAAGCTCGCAGGCTCTTTTTAAAGCTGTCCTCAGCGTGGAGAGCAGAGTAGAGAGAGCTTTTAAAACTTGGCATATGGCAGACTGCACCAACTTCCGGTCCCACGAGTGCCATTTCTGAACACTGCAGAGCATCTGCAGTGTGGGTTATTAGATGGTTTGGGAAGCAGATGTTTGCTCCCTTAAGTGGTAATGGTTAATTGTGATGATGATGGTGATGATGATGGTGGTACACCTAAACTATTGCACGGTTTTGTTCTAGTTTCCAACCACCAATCAACAAATTCAATTTATTTTGTTTGTGTTGTTCACATGGTTTGTGAGGCAGAGATAATTGCAACACATTATGTTGCTTTTACAGTTTTGCGCTTATTTATTTACATAATAGCGGAAAGTTGTGAAATTTTGTTTCAAATGTCTTTGTCAGAAGACATTGCCAGCATCTATTAAATTACAGGTGCAAATGAAATAGAAAATGATAAATGATATATTCATAACTGTAAAGTTGTATAGTCGGTAAATGTAATAACGTATGAAAAAGCTCTATAATGTAAATTAATTTATATGGAAATATGGAAAATGGTTGTTTTAAAATGCATATTTTAAAACCTCATACACTTTTTTTTTAAATAGAGACATCACAGATAGTTTAAAAACTTCTTTTTCACATTAAATATTAACAATTACAGCAAATAGAAGGAGGCATACCTGCATAACTGTAATAAAATTATTTGATTGATTGCAAACAAAAACAAATTTTACAAACTCAAAAACATAGTTTAGTTTTTTATATACATGTATGAAACAACAGTGAAAACTTGATTGATTGTTTCATTGACACAAACACAGCCTTTGGTTGACTAGTTAAAGAAGTTGTTAAAGAGCAGTTAATTTGCCGCACCATTAACTGTGTACACCGGTTAAGCCACATGCTGTTTGGAAGGTTCTTTGGTCTTTTGAAAGAACTTTTCCAAGCAACAGTAATGGCTTTGGTGAAAAAGCCTGAACTTGACTACGGGTGACATGTAAAAGGCATTGGGTGAGCAGACAGAAAACATGAAAGGGAAGCTTATATAGATCTCTAAATGGCGGGCGGATTGTAACATGGAGAGAGAGGACGCCACAGATGAAAGGCGGGCTGGGGTTGCTACAGGCACGTAGCAGACAGCTAATGATGGGGTCCTTTGGCAAGAAAATGGCATCTCTCTGATCCAACACTCATTGATTATTGATGCGCTGCCCCAAGTGCAAAACCCGGCTAGACAATCAATGTTTTCACCTCATGCGTCCCAGTGCACCATTTAAAGGCCTTGATCGTCAAATGATCAAATCCGCTATAAAGTTCATGCTGAAAAACAGTGGCATTGCAGCCACTGAGTGAGAATTTAACTTCCCTTAAAACCAGTTCCTGCTTGATCCATTGTGATCCATTTGCTTTAGAGTTGTTCAAAACTTTGAATAAGCCTCAGATATTTAAACCATTGAACCAGTCATTTCAATTTCCTAGAGTTTCTTAATTACACCACAATACCAAAAAGCTTCATTTCCCCTTTAGAATCCAAGCTACATCATTCATCTGCTCTTTTATTTGTGTAACAATCGTGCAAAGAAAAACTAGCACTGTCTGTTTTCTTTTATTTATATATTTACATTCTTATACGGAGGCAAAGATCTACTAATGTCACCTTATATTTATTTAAAAGTAGTCTGTCTGTCTGCCCTAAACTAAACAAGTTTTGTTTGTTTTTCACCCGTATCATGCATGCTGGCTGAATGGTGAGCATTATAATTAACACGAGTGGGAAGGTTTAGGGTGTCTCAATCAGCTCAGCCAGGCAAGGCAAATTAATATTCAAGCGTCGACACCCATTCGCTCTGAGACAATACGTGTCGTTTACATAACCTCTCCACGCAGACGAGGATGCAAAAAGCGATCGGACACAACCATCAATTGTATTTAATTCTGACATTCTTGTTAATGTTTACATACCCAAAGCAACTTGTGTGCAATAATATTAGCTCTGGGTATGGTCTATATAGAGGCATAACTGAATAGACATTGAATTGTTTGCCTGGATGCAGTTTATTAGTTTACATTCCTCGTATTAGTCATTTGTTCCTTATTGTTTAGACAGGCACACTGTCTCAGTGAGGACACAAGTAAACACTTGGTCTTCTGGGAATGTATTTGATAAACTGTTTAAGCCTGACTTGGCTTGATTGATTGAACAGCATCCAACACAACTGCTTCAAGTTAATGGAAGGCCAAAGTATACTGAGGATTGTACACTTGTTTGAATGTTTTGAAGATATTGTGTGCGTTTGACCTTTACTTTCTAGCTGCATGTACCCATGGTTACCATTTCTTTATAATGTGGTGAATGTATCTTACGATCTTAAGAGGAGTGAGATGTGTGTGACATCAGTCCTGACAATGTGGCATTCATTGCTAACCAACATCTGCCATCTGCCCACTAAACTGTGTTTCTTCTTTCTCAAGGTCTCCTATGTAAGACTCTTATTTTGAGCTATCAAATGGATTTTAAAGGCCCCAAAGGGAAATCAACATGGCTGCAAAGTTTCTCAAGCCCCATCAATACATCAGTGAGCTTTATGTAGCTGTAAGAAGAAAATATTGAAATGATTAATATTTATAAATGAAAACTATGAGTGGATTTCTGCAGAACACCATCTTTTAAATCCCAAAACAAGTTAATTTTTATGTTAATAACATGACTATTGATTATGTTCTGTTTTCATAATGAAAAAGTAATTCAAGCTATTGGTAAAATTAAACATTAATCTTAAGCCAAACTGTTTTTAGACATACTTTAGCTGCAGTACAATGCTAAATTTAAGCAGTTTTTGTTTGTGTTTAAAAAATAATTCTGATAAGAAGGGGGAATAATCTGTGTTGTATCAGCCCTGCAGTACTGTCTGTTTGTTTCGAATACATTTAGAAACACCTTGAAAAACATCTGAAACTATGTGAGCTGATCCAGCGTGTCATACATATTGTTTTACCTCTAAACCCGCCAGGTCACCGCCTAGTCTTTGCCTTATAGACCTACTTGCTTTGAATGATCTGAGATCTTTATTTTTAGACTGTTGCTTTCAGTATGTACATATTAAACGCAATAAAGACAGTGATTACATGGTTCTGAATTATTATCCGTATATAGAGCTGCATAATGATTTATATAAGCTATAACAGAATGCTTGTTGCCACACTGAAAGGTGAGCCGGGTCATTGATACTGAAGTGTATTGGTTCAAAAATAAAGCAGTTTTAACTGGTAGGAAAAGAAAAGAAATCATACTAAAATAGGAGAGTTAACCAAATCCTGCATAGCACTACTTTTTTGCCAGTGTTGGTCACTGGTTTCCTGTTAGAAGATTACTGTTCTGAAAGCATATGCCCTTTATGACTAAGAGGAGACACTATCACACATTCATCAACACAGTAACATTTTTTCATCCGGATACATAATCTTTTTTTGGCCTTCATAAATCAGCTCACAGTGCCCAAGAACACAGTGCTGAACCATAATCTACAAGCCTCTTCTGTAGATGAAGTCCTGCGCTAGAAGAAGTGAAAAGCAAAGCAGTGATTATCTGGATATCAAGAGAAGGGTCATTCTGTGCCTTATGGTGTCCTTATATAGCTTTATACGTTTTTGTTAAGAGAACAGAAAGCTTTTTAAATATCCTTGGAATTAATCTTACAGCAGATTCGACTTAGATTTTAATAATTTTAATGTTCTGTGTATACAAGTTAAATGGAAGTGACATATTAATACTATTACAACACTGATGTGCTGTTCACTGTTTGTGAACGGGCACCATTACACGTACCTGGAATTCTGTTTGGTCTATTCAACCAAAGCAGCACTAAAGCAGAAAACCACAGCATCCCAGCAAATACAGCCCATTTTAAAAAAAATAAATCAGTGTTTCGTTCGTATCAGGCACTGTTACAATTTGGAACAAGGAGGGCCTACTCACATGCTACCCAGAGGGCCTCTCCAACACTCCACAGGGGTGGCACGACAAGATGACGTTGTAGTAATGGGAGGGGCCTGTCAGGGCAATTTTGGGTACATTAAGATGTAAAAAGCTTTTAGCAGCATTTGACTTCCCACTGGTGCTCAGTCAGTGGTCCCATCTCTTATGAGATTAGACGTTTTTAGGCAGCTAGTTTTCGTTTTTATTTTGCATACCCAAGAGTCACAGCCCTAATCTTAAATGCCTCTGAGAAATCAAACGCTTTAGTTTACTCTCAGTTGAGACACAGGCCCCCGAAAAGAAAATGTATCATGTTTTCTGTGGTAATGATAATGGAGGAGCTGACATGAGGAACATAACTATTATGATAATAAGACAGAAGTCAAACACTAATCAGTTAGTGTTCACAACTGTCATCTACAATTTGCATGTTTTTGATGTTTTACTTTGGATGTTTATCTTTAAGATTTCCCTAGGTGTTATGTTTCTTTATGTCACCCAGTTTGTTAGCTATACTGAGGTTTGCATTAGATTTGTAATAGAACGTAAACCTCATTTTGTGCTCATAAAATTCTACAACCAAATTCACTATAAAAGTATAATTCAAAAGGAGCAGTTAAAAGCAGCAGTTTACAGAGCAAAAACATGGTGGCAAATTCTGCCAATTTTGGTGGTAGATAAAACATCTCAGGTTGTTAAATAAAATTGTTGGTATCTGAGCAGCAGGTTTACATACAAATACTAAACAATAAATTAGGCAAATTAAAAATAAATGATTTCTTGCTTTTTCATAATTTTGTAGAAAACATCATTGTATCAAGATACAAAATTGATATAAATATATAAAATGTTAAGAATAAAGTTGCAAACATACAATTAAAATATTAAATACCATGTTCAAGAAGTCAAAATAATGTTATTGATACAAAATAATGATTATAAGTTATTTTAACAATTAAACATAAATTTGAATTTTAACAATTAAACAAACAGCCAAAATAAAGTAAGGATATTTTGTGATGATTATTGTTAAATTCTGAGATTAAACATTTAAAATGTGATTAAAATGTTATCTTTACAAAACTAATCAACTACTTACATATGAAATACAGAGTTTACTATCTATTATTACCCAATTACGATATTACCCAATTCCCCTCCATATCCATAAAACAAATGTTTGATGTTCTTTGACACAATTATCCTAAAGCTAATTAGCAGAAACAACATTTGATCAAAATTATTTTTAGTTTGAAACACCATGAGTTCAAAGACATGCACTAATCAATACATGCTTAAACCGAAAATAACAACTGATAATCAGCATAGAAAATGGTACCACATTTTGTCATAAAAAGAATGTGTTAAACCATGTACGTCTTTGAAACTACGATTTTAATGAATCCTCAAGGGAATTTTAAACTGGATGTTTCTTATAAAATAAGGATCCCATAGATGCCCTGGATTCTGGCATTAGGCTCCAAACAGGACTGCTTATTGACACAATATGTATTGCATGTAAATGAACAAGAATCTGGACCATCCTAACCCTGACCATTTTCACTTAATCACAGCACTCTACTCCTGTGTCAGGTTCTTTTCCAATTATGCTTTAATAACCCATTTCTCTCCTGTGTCATCTGTTTCTCTTTTCATTTTTTTCAGTCTACAGTGTGTTTCTGATGGTTTACGCTAAAGCTCTCTGTTAGAAGATCTCAGTTGCCACGGCAACATCCGTGGCTGTAGTCACAGTTTCTATTCTTCTCCACTTTAATTTCTTGTCTGTCATTTGCATAGAAATTACATTTGGTAAGAGGGTGACTATCTGTTTCTCTGCCTGTCTGTTTACTGCACTCTGTCTATCTCTTTCCCTCCCTTTCTCCCCTCTTTCTCTATCTATCCATCTCTGTCTCTCTGTCTACCCTCCCCACCAGCATTCTGACAACTCCAAATGCATTACTGCAAATGCATTGCTTATACAGAAGAAACACACAGTCGCATTGCATAGCTTTATATGTGTCATCTCTGAGGTCTGGGTGTGTGTTTGAAGGTGTGTATGCATGGCATTGATTTGGGGCCATTCTCCTTCTGGGATTGGTTTCAATAAAACCCGTGGCCACGTCTCATATTACATTCATATTTCATCAAACAATCTCATCAACACGCCAGTAATAACATAATTAACCTGCTCACAAAGAGCTTGTCCTTTGTGGCAACCTGCACCTCATTACCAACTCTGTGTCTATGTGTGTGCGTAAGAGCGACAGAGAGTCTTGGAGTGTTTTAGTAGCAACACAGTTTTTTGCAATGCACAAATGGTTCTTTGAAGAAAGTAAGACTTATCAACTGAAAGTGTTCCTTACATTTACCTTTCCCCACTTTTATGTTATAAGGGCAAAAAAGTGCTCTTTATTTTTACCATAGTTATATATCAAGCACTAACAGCTACAAAAAGAAATCAAAATGTGTTTGTCTGATCTCTTAAATGTACTTATTAATGTACGTATTATTATAGTCTATTTTTCAAACTAAAATTAGGCAATAAGATGTAACTTCAAAGAGTAAATTAAAAAAAAACTTTGCAGAAACACGATTTGCCATTTTTCAAATCCACACAGAACTGCGCAGTGATTTGCGGTGTTGTACACAAACACCCGTGCAGTCCCGTGCTCTCTCTGCGTGGCACCTGCTTTTCAGCTAAATGAGGGAGAATGTTGTGTGACAGCTATTAAATCATGAAACATTAACAGCACCAAGAGCAATTATGCCTAAACTGCAGGTTGAAAGCAACACTTGTTTATTTGTGTATTTGTTTCTTTGATGCAAATCACACAAAATGTGTGTGTATATTCATGTATGAGAGAGAGCTAGAATGAAAGAATGATTTATTTGGCACCAACACTTTGATCTTATCATGCTGCGGTCATGAAGTGCACAACATCTCAGCTCTGGATTCTTTTTCGGTCTCTTGTAGTGTGATGTGTTTGTGATAATATTCATAGTTTCATGTTGTCATGGCTATCAATATGTCAGCAATCACAGGCATTCACATCTAAATGCAGTCATTACTCTTAGCAGTCTGTACGTGGCAATAGTAATATTTCATTTCTCGGTTCTCTGCACAAGAATCTTTTATGCCAAATACCCAAAATGCTCATTAACTGCAAAAGTATCAAACAGCCCTACGGCACTTAGCAGTGGTCAAAAAAGATTTTAAAGCACTTCCAATTCAGACAACCTAAAAATCATCTGTTTGCACACATAAATACTGAAATTATACCCTAATGATAAATTAAAAGGGTTTATTGTCTTTGATCTGTTGTTTACTTTCAGCTTTAATGTACTTTTTTACATTTTGTTCTACATACATTTTATTCTATTAAATGTTTAGTGTAAGTTTCACAACAATGGACAAGCTTAATGATAATTCCTCCAGACCTAACAACCCACCCCACCCCACACACAGTTAAGTAAGTAAGCACTACGGTATATGGCAGCAATACGTGTTGTTTAAAGACGTTTACTAGCATGAAGCTTTTACTGTTGCAATGTAACATTTGTGTCTGGATGGCAGGGTGCTGGGGACAGGGAGCACACAATGCCTGTGATTAAGGATCAGCTGATTAGACCCTGACTGTGTAATCCTGAAGAAAGTCTATGAAATCACTCGCTTTACAGCTGTGAAATGATTTCCTTCACAATGGGCTACCTGCCACTAATCAGCTGTCTGCCACCAGAAAGCACCAAATGTTTTTGGCCTTTTAACTCAGGATAATGATGGCATGATGATTTCTCTCTCTTTCTTTGTCTCTCTTTTATGCTATCTTTCACTTCTCTGTTGCGTACCTTGCACATAGGCCACAATAAAACACTATCTTGAGTCTGGGATGATTGTATAATACATAAAGATTTTTATAGCAAATAAAGATTTTCATTCACTTTTGGTGGGTGTAAAAATGTAAAAAGACAAACAGTGGGTGAAAATGTTGTAATTATTTTTAACTTATGTTCATTTTAATATTTACAGTATTTCATCTGTCAAGTTTGTTTTGTCATATTCAGGATTTTGAGAACTCACTGGTGAGAACTGAAGGCCACAGGAGGCCCTAAGGCTTGTGGGTAATGAAGGACCCCAATAGACTGCTGGGTAATTGGGCAGTTTGAAAAAGCAGGTGATTGCTGTCAAATGGTTCTGGTTGACCAATCAGATGGTCTGTCTTCCAGGATGAAAGAACTGAGACCCTTTGGGAATTGCCTAAGGTTGGAAGGTTGAAGAAGATTGTTAGACACCCCTGAAAATCAGCCAATCCATACAAAAAAGTAATATTTTGACCAACCTCATTTAATATTTCAGTTTGTTTACTTGCTTTTATGCATGTCTTTCAACTTTGCTACATGTAACTCCCATGCCATGAAAGTAATATCAGATCCTTAATATACTGTATTTAAGTATCAGATATTGAACATATACTTTTGTTTATAGTTTTGATCTTTTTTCATAAAAATGTCTGGTAACCTATGGTAATCAATAAGATTCTTCCTATTTAATTTAGAACAGTCACAATGTGCTTTGTAAATGCTATATATAGATAAATTATAGTATAATATAAAGTACAATGCAAGAATGCAGGTATACAAAAGTCTGGATTTGTAAGCAGAGAATTTGCTTTGCGTATGGCAGATAAGCCCCTTCTGTATTTAGACAAAGATGGTACTGCTGTCATTACGTCATCAGAAGTTAGATTTTCCTCCCATTAACCCATAACACATTGTAGCACATGACTGACACATTTAAAGCATCACAATGGAAAATGCTACTTTTGATACTTTCATTAGAACCTTGAAAGAAAATAGCAGGAGACTTTCAGAAGAGAGGGGCAGGTTTTAGTGGAGGCAGTTGACAGCTAAAAAGACATGCTCTTCAAATGCAAAGATTCTCTGAGTAAACAAGCAAAAAAAGAAGAAAAAAAGAGGCTTTCGAAGGTTCTTCATGTGGTGTCAGCATCCTGCCACAGTCTGTGCAGGACTGAGAAATAGGAAAAGAGAAAGTGTCATGACTACTACTTAGTAAAAAGAAAGCTATCAGTTGCACAGAGAACACTAAGCCACTACCATCATCCAGTCAATGTTTGACCTTCACAGCAGAGAACTTCTGTAAGGACGAAGAACCCTTTTCCTTCAATATTTCTTCCTCTTCTTCATTACTTGTCTACAGGCCATAGCCTGGAATTATGGGACCACTTACTAAATACTACTTTGGGCCCCTTATCTTTTACCAGATTAAAATTAGACCCCTCTGGACTGGACCTGTGGGGGCCTAGAATCATTTCCATCTTTCAAGGTGATATTTAAAATGCTGAATGATAAATGTTCAGATACAGGAAGCAAACATGACGTTTTATTAGTAATTCTCACAATGTATCTGTCAGTTTTATTTTCTTTTGCATAGTTTATATTCATGCAAATTTATATATGGCCAAGCAAGCAAAATGCATAATATATTTTACTTTTCAATTCCCACGTGCAATGTGCATGAATAATACTGAGAGATAATTACTGCTGAGTGTATGAAGGTGTAAGGGTAAATGTAGCCATTTCTATGATGCCTGCAAAAAAAAAAACATTCTAATGGAAAAAACATCCTGATGTGCAAAGTTCTTTTACAGCGGTCAAGGCAAAACTTACTAATTGCTTAATTAAAAGTGTTTATGTTTAGAGTAATGCTGAACTGCAGACATAGTGCTCAAAGCATGCAGACATGCATATTTATCTTCATCTCAATGTATTCTTCACTGTTATTTTCAAAGGTATTTAAAGTAATCATGTCAACTTTTATGACAGGCCAACTTTGTTTATTAACAGTTCTGTCACCAATCACAAGAGAAAAACACCTGCAAATTATGCAATTCTATTATAATTTTTTTTGTAAAAATGAAATGAAAAATGTATATACATAGGGCTTAATAAGATAGGATGCAAAGATAAAAATCACAATTAACTTAGTTCCACCATCAATTCATGCTAGCAAAACTCATCTAACAAAAACATCCAGTCATAGTTTATGTCTAAAGAACCATCTCAGTCCTCCCTCGTGTAGAATATCTGCTCCTAAATATCTCTCTGGACCAATGTGTGACATCGGCCCTTTTAGAACCAGCGTTGGAAATCCATCATTGTGGACATGCCTCATTGGCTCTCACCTCGTGCAGGACAAACTCCCAGACAAAGAGGGCCAAGTAAAAATTACAGGGGAGTTCAGAAGTATGGCAGTCACCCGAGGCGGCCGTGGAGGATAACTAACGACAGCCAGGCTGACTCGCACTTTGTTTTGCCTTTGAACAGCTAAGCTCTTCTCCGTTCCTAGCCTGAGGCTGTTTGGAGGCGAGAAGCAGAGTCTGGGTCTTTGGCCTTGCCACAGTTAGAAGAGAAACACAAGATTCCAAGTGACAGCCTTGTTAGAAACAAATGAATACAGATCTGACAAAATAGCCCCACAATGTGAGTGTAAGCAAATGTAATGAGAGTAATTTGTGATATCAACGCATTAACTTAAACAATGAAAAAAAGTTTATCTTTTTGTATGGCGCTTTAAGTGTACCACAAGTAGGGTACAGCTTCCTTTGAGGTGTACATGTTGTACGGGTCTGTGGGACTTAACGAGAAAGTACAAAAGCTTAGCAGCGTTATATAAATCATCCTCAGGCAATTCTTGTGCTAATCTGTTTGCAAGTGCAGTAAGAGGGATTCTAGCATAGATAGGCTGACTGTAAAACACAGCGGATTTATTCTCTGGATCTCAAACCGGGCAGCACATTTTGTTATTTATGAGCACTGAATCAATATTTATTGGACATAAAGGAGCAATATTCCCATTCTGAATGTCTAAACATCAAAGGAACAGCATAAAAAACCATACGTACACAAACTGTAGACCGAACAGATTATCACATTCTTATTTAAGGTGAAATTACATATTGCATTCCAGTTGCCGTCTTTGTTGATGTTTACAAAATGGAAGGTTATTATTCTAGTAGCACATTTTAAATTCAAAATAGGTTTGGCACTGAATGTAGATTTTAAATATTGCATTGCGCCTTATGGGGTAGAAGCACAAAAGATGCATTGCTGGAAACAAAAATAGTTTTCTTTCTTTCTCTCCCCCTCTCTCTCTCTCTCTCTCTCTCTTTCTTTCTTTCTCTCTCTCTCTCTTTCTTTCTTTCTTTCTTTCTTTCGCAATCAGTTTATTGCATTCTAATTTATTTTTGACCAATCTAGCTTAATTACTGTATTTGTTTGATAATTGCTCCCATCTGTTTCATTTGTTTTCCAAGATGGACATCCTTTGTATGAAATAGTCTTCCCCAGATAAATAATGAAGTCCAGAGTTAATGGAATGGTATTGTCTTTGTCTCTTCCTGGCATTGCCCAAATGTCACCAACCCTCAGGGAGACAGATGAGCAATTCATCCATTAGTGAAATACCACCTCTCTTCTCATCTCTGTTAGCACAGCAGCGTGAAAAAATGGCATATAAGCATATTAATGCACGGTTCTTTATTGTGGTATTGATCAGGGATTACTGAAAGCAGCCACTCACTTCTAAGCTGTAGCTTCCTCTCTCTCTTTTATCCCATTATATTTAGTGTCGTAAATCAGTCTTAGTTGTCAACACTTTCTCAAAGACTCTGTTTGCACCTGGTATTAACATTCACAAGTGGAACAGCATTTCAGAACAAAACAACTGCATGTGGAACTTCT
>JAZGTK010002318.1:16898-32477 GCA_036877625.1 Ambastaia sidthimunki
AGACTGCACCTTTAAGATCAAAATGCAGTCAATGTCAATCTTATTAACAGGTTAAGGTTAGGCCAGTAATGTCAGTAAAATCATTAAAGACAAAATAGAAAATTAACTTGAACAAGTATAAGAAGAAGCCACCATTTTATCTTTGTCCCACAGAAGTGCAGAACTGAAGGTGAAATGTTTAATATAAGTAATGTTTAGGGGGTCCGTCAAGGTAAAAATGGAAAACAGGCAGCTGAGACAGTCCAGAGAAAAGAATTATAAATTAGCATGAAAATAAAACAATGTCAAACTTTGTATCTGTATGGTAACCCCATACCACTGAGAAATCACTAAGTTATGTTCAGATGCAGCATGGATTGCTTTCCAGACTTGATGGTCACATGATAAAGCTCTTTCTCTGATATCATTGGCTCTCCCAGCAGGTTACGAGTGCAGCTACACTCTTCAAATAAACTGTTTCACATTTAAATTCCTCATACCTGACAGTGCAGCATTAGCCGTCTACAGCGAAGAACTTCGATAGGTTCAGATCTTTCTGCCAGGTCATTCCAGGAACTGAATTTTTCAGGAGATGTCTCCTTTCATTATTTGCCATAGGTAAGCATCTGAGAAGCAAATAGGGATTGCTAAAATGTCACCTGCCTGACTGCAGTTGGATTGGCTGCGTGCTGACAGTGTTAGTCAAAAGGGCACATCATCACACATCAGTAAACAGGCGAGCTAAGAGTTCTTTCAGTGCCAGAACATTTAAGAAGCTTGCCAAAGATGAGCATGTGCACACAAACACTTAAAGTGAAACAAATGTATACTTTCTCACATCCTCACTGCCCTTGCGAATCACTTAGAGAGCATAAAATATTTCTCAAAGTCGAACGCTGCGGTCTTAAAGTATCCCTGATCGTTGCTTTCCGCTCACCCTCATCACTTTCCCATAATCCCATGGTTTACATCAGGGCTATTCAATTAAAGCTCTGAGACTCTACATTTCCTTCCCAGCAAAGGGAGCTTAGATACTGGACCTGTGCAGCATCTCTTTTTTTGTTTTTAATAATCTTTTAAACTTTACACTTGTAATTTTATTAACTTAATGTTATACTGTATATTATACAAGATGCTGCAACACTGTTCAGAGCTTCCTTCAGCTGGAGCTCTGATTTTTAAAGATCTCACTCTGTCACATCTTCTATTAGACAAGAATCTTCTCATTATACAAATGCAGGCCAAAGTTCACTAAATTTTGTTTGCAACAAAGCTTGCATTTCCTGTCATGTTCCTATGCATTCTAATAGAAGTGAATGGATGAAAAATCTAGAGTGACCATCCCTTTACTTTAATTCTGACAACCCCTTCTTGCCCTTTTATCTTCTACATTTGTGTTTATTTTACAGTGAAATCTAAAATGTAGTGATATGGTGTAAAACAAGATTTTATACATTCTTTTATTGTCCAATTCAGTTTGATTTTGAAGTCACTTCTGATGATTAGACATTCCTACCAGCTGAGAACAGACACTTCTTTGAAGATAAGAGAAGAAAGATGCCCTATTCTAACTTGCATTGGGCAAACAGCCCTTTTCATAGTGTTATACAGCCAATACAGGCTCCTTCTCCAGCACTCTCCCAAGATTCAACACTGCAGAGGAACAAGAGAAGTAGAACTGTGGAGTCAGAACTGAAGGAAAGTTTTTGCCAGTCATCAGTCATGTCCCAGAAGGTATCAAAGTCTGTTAATACAGCACAACATTTACTAATCCATCAGTTTTGACAAAATCCCCTACTGACTAAAACACAACCCCAGAATGTGACAGACAGCAGAAATTCACATTTCACAGAAAGCTCCAGATAGACATAAATATAGTTACTGTAGTATTTTTAAAGTTCGAATTTACTTACTAAATTTCATCACCAGCACATCTGGTCCATCTAATCAATACCTCATTAAACTGAATGAAGTAAACTAGTGGTGGAATTTAGCAAACACATGCAATAACTAGAATGCCCTGAAGAACAGAACTAAACATATTCCTCGTACCACCTCATTAAATATCAATATGTTTTTCTGGATAAACACAAGAAATTCATATTGTTTTGTACTGTAATATTTTCCATTGTAATGGTTACATATTTGCTCCACTGCATAATGCCCTAGTAAATCAGGAACTAAAACAATACAAGCATGGCAAGCAAAAATAATTTTTTACCTCAAGAATTGTTCATTTCTTTAGTGGCCTGAATCTTTGCCCAATACTGTACAAATCTATACTGTATAAAATTAAGTTTTGTTCTTGAGATTGAACACAGGTTACAGTTTCCACCTAGCATTGTACTCTGTCTGAGAAGTGGACAATCATGTGTCATCCCATTTAACAGGACTTATCCAATCCATGGGTAATTGTCCGAGAAAAATTGCTTTTCCAAATATCTGATTCTATTTTTTCACCAATCAGAGAACAGCTTCGAGAGAAGAGTGAGAAGGATATTTATAACCTCTCCTCTCCAAAATTGGCTTAGAATTACATTCTTTTGCCTGGTCTGACTCCTGCCCACTTGTCATTCTGCTCTCCTTCCATCTCTTCTATCACCTCTGCTATCAGGTTCTCAACTTCTGAAGTCCATTCTCTGGTAATGTTTGTTTAATACTCTGAGGACTGCCCGACACTCAAGTGGGAGATGGAGGAAGAAGAGGAAAGAGAAAGTGAAGGAGAGTGAGAGAAAGATAAAGCAGAATATCCTTCTTTTCCTTACCATCATGTCTCTTTTTCTTTTTTTGGCCCCTTTTCACACACTTATACCCTGGCTTCACTGCACGGCCAATGTCTTGGATGAAAAATAGAACCTGGTTGTGTATGTAGAGTGTGGACCAGTGTAACATTCCCAACAAACATGTCACATGACTTGAGATAACAAAGTTGTGAGTGATGGACAAATTAAAAAGCAATATTTTAAAACATGTCTTATTAAAATATTTCAAAATACTGCTAAAACCCCCAATCCAGTTTACCCCTAGCGCTAAATGTGCTAAAAAAAAAAACCTTTTTTAGATTCATTAGATTAAGTTATTAATCTAATTAGAATTAGAATAATTTAGATTAAGTATTTTTTATATTTAAATTAGGTTTATGACAGACTGTGCCATTTTACTAAATTTGCTTGATGCAATTAAAGTTAATACCATCCACAGCATTTTTAAGAGGCAATCAGGTGCAGAAATCAGTATAGGACAGATATAAACAGCATACAAACAGCAAGTTTGCCAGATTGTTGTAGTCTTCTGCATCCTTCACAAACTAGCACTCTAGGCCTGCAATATAAAGATCTGCCAATCAAACCAACGTTAACATCCTTATACATGCAACCACACACCCCTATGTGGTCATTAAGATTCTATTTCAATTCAATATGTTAATTGAATACTGGTATTGACACAGGATGTTACATGCTGTTAGTTGATTTAGATGCTTTAAAGTCTGCAATCACAATCTTAAAGTGTGTTTGTGAGCACATTTAAACCTTTTCATTTAAACCTGGACCGAAGCCACGTCTTAGTGAGGACGGGGGCTTGCAGATGCAATGAATAGCTGTAAAAGCTGCTAAGTGTTTCAGATGGCCATTGAGAAGGAAGTGAAAGCCAGGCAAGTGTCTGCAGACATGTGTTCCTTGACAAGCTTGCGAGCTCTTTCTAAAGCTGTCCTCAGCGTAAAGAGCAGAGAGAGCTTTTAAAACTTGGCATATGGCACACTGCACCAACTTCCTGTCCCACGAGTGCCATTCCTGAACCCTGCAGAGCGTCTGAGAGTTATGAGATGGTTCGGGAAGCAGATGTTTGCTCCCTTCAGTGGTAATGGTTAATTGTGATGATGATGATGATGGTGATGATGATGGTGATACACCTAAACTGTTGCATCTAAACACCAATCAGCAAATTCAATTCATTGTGTTGTTTACATGGTTTACAAAGCAGAGATAATTATAAAACATTTTGTTGTTTTTACAGTGTTTTGCTTATTTATTTACATAATGTTTAACATAAAGCTTAAATTACACATACAATTATAATATAAGCTTATGAGTGGTATAACTGCACTTTGGTAAACCCTACACTATAGAGAACCTTTATTCATTTTGCACCTGTGATTGCAAATAGAACTAAAGTTTTCACACTCAAAACCATATTTATGAATGCATTCTAATCTTTTTTTTATGTAACTGTATCTGTGTGCAGACGTTTAAATTATGCATGCACAGAAATGTGCATGTTTCATATATATACATATTTACATGCATGTGTGTATAAACACCTGTATGTATATAAAATGTGTGTGCTTGTGCGTGGGTGTGTATAGAACAACAGTGAGCACTTCATTCATTTTATTTAAACAAACACAACAGCTTCTGATTGACTAGTTTAGTAAGTCATAAAAGGCCAGTTAATTTGCTGCACCATTAACTATGTACAGCGGTTAAGCCTCATGCTATTTGGAAGGTTCTTTGGTCTTTCAAAAGAACCTTTCCAAGCAACAGTAATGGCTTTGGTGAAGAAGCCTGTACTTGAATACAGGTGACATGTAAAAGCCATTGGGTGAGCATACAGAAAACATGAAAGGAAAGTTTATATAGATCTCTAAATGGCAGGTGGATTGAAACATCGAAAGAGAGGACGCCACAGATGAAAGGCTGGCTGGGGTTGCTACAGGCACGTAGCAGACAGCTAATGACGGGGTCCTTTGGCAAGAAGATGGCGTCTCTCTGATCCAACACTCATTGATTATTGATGCGCTGCCCCAAGTGCAAAACCCGGCTAGACAATCAATGTTTTTACCTCATGCGTCCCCATGCACCATTTAAAGGCCTTGATCGTCAAATGATCAAATCCGCTACAAAGTTTGTGCTGAAAAACAGTGGTATGACCACTGAGTGACAATTTAACTTCCTGTGAAGCCAGTTGCTGTTTGATCAATTGTTGTCCGTTTACTTAAGCTTCAGAAATTCAAACCTTTGAACCAGTAACTTCTTAGTATCAAGTTTCCTGATTACGCCACAATACCAAAAAGCTTCATTTCATCAGACAGACATACAAATCCCCTTTAGAATCCGAGCTACATCATCTCCTCCCTCATTCATGCTATAACCGTGTAAAAAAACTGTGCTGTCTCTTTTCTTTTATTTATGTATTTTTGTTCTTATCTGAAGACAAAGATCTACTCATGCCACCTTATATTTATTTGAAAGTAGTCCCTCCGCCTCAAACTAAACAAATCTTGTTTTTTTTCCCCACCCAGGAGAGCAAAAGTATCAGGCATGCCGGCTGAATGGCGAGCACTATAATTAGAGAGTGAGAAGGTTTAGGGTGTCTCAATCAGCTCAGTCAGGCAAGGCAAATTAATATTCAAGAGTCGACGCCCGTTCGCTCTGAGACAATGTGTCTCGTTTACATAACCCCTCCACGCGGGCGAGTATGCAAAAAGCGATCGGACACAACCATCAATTGTATTTAATTCTGACATTCTTGTTAATGTTTACGTACCCAAAACGACTTCGCAATTATATTAGATCCGGGTATTGGCTATTTAGAGGCATAACTGAATAGACATTGAATTGTTTGCCTGGATGCAGTTAATTAGTTTACATTTCTCATATCAGTCCTTTGTTCCTTATTGTTTATTGTTTAGACAGGTACACTGTCTTAATGAGTACACACTTAAACACTAGGCATTCTGGGAATGTATTTGATAAACTGTTTAAGCCTGACTTGGCAATGCTTGATTGATTGAACAACGTCCAACATAACAGCTTAAAGTTAATGGAAGGCAAAAGTGCACAGATTTCCGAATGTATTGTGTAGTATTGACCTAGCTGCCATCTTTACTGTGTAACTGCAGGTAAAGATGGTTACCATTTCTTGTTCCTTTTCAAGGTCTCTTATGCAATGAGGACTCTTATTTTGAGCTATCAAAGGGATATCAAATGCCCAACAGGGAAATCAACCTGATTGTAAAGTTCTTCAAGCTATATAAGCTCTATACATCAGTAAGCTTTATGTAAAAAAAAATCATTAAAATTTAGAAAAAAAACTATTTTGTGGAACATCATCTTTTAAATAACAAAGCAAGTGAAATTTATATGCTAACATGAGTTTTGATTCAATTCTGTTTTTAAAATGATTGTTTTATTGGTTAAATGAAACATAAATCTCACGCTATTGGCTAAATGCCAATTTTAAGCATTGTTTTGTAGCAAAAAAAGTTTAATGGTGTGTTTAAAACAAAACTACATATAAAGGGTGAGAAATCTGTGTTGTATCGGTCTTGCTGTGTGTTTGTTGCACTTTAAAATACATTTAAAACACCTTGAAAAACATCCACAACTCTGTGAGCTGATCCAGCATGTCATACATCTTGTTTCACCTCTAAACTCACCAGGTCACCACATGCAGTCTTTGCTTCATAGACCTACTTGCTTTCTCAAGCAAGATTTGAGATCTTTATTTTTAGACCTTTGCTATTAGTATGTACATATTAAACACGGTAAAGACAGTGATTTAATAGTTCCTAATTATGATCTGTATGGAGCTGCATAATGCTTTATATAGGCTGTAACAGAATGTTTGTTACACTGAAAGGTGAGCTGGGTCATTGATACTGAAGCGTAATACTTCAAATATTTAAGCAATTTTGAGTGACAGAAAATGAAAAATTAAAGCGGGGTAAGAAAAGAAGTCATACTAAATTTGGAGAGCCAACCAAATCCTGTATAGCACTACTTTTCTGCCAGCTTTGGTCACCAGACCCTTTTAGAAGATTACTGTTCTGAAAGCATATGCCCTTTATGGCTAAGAGGAGACTCTATCACACATTTATCAACACAGTAGCAATTTTTCATCTGGATTCATCATCCTTTTTTTGGCCTTCATAAATCAGCTCACGGTGCCTAAGAACACAGTCCTGGAGCATAATCTACAAGCCTGTTCTGTAGATGAGGTTCTCCGCTAGAAGAAATGATAAAAGCAAAGCAGCGATTATCTGGATATCAAGAGAAGTTGAGGTCATTCTTTGCTTTGTCCTTATATAGCTTTATACTTTGTTGAGAGAACATCTTTTTTAATATGCTTGGAATTCATCTGTACAGTAGATTTTACTTACATTTGAATCATTCTAATAATTTCCGTATATGCAAGTGAAATGGAAGTGACATATTAATACCAGTTAAGTACTAATGTGCAAAGACTTTCAGAACAGTAGCAACAAACATTTAAACACGTATGTGTACCTGGACGCTTTATTCTTTTTGGTCTAAACAACCATAGCAGCATTACAGCAGAAAGCCACAGCTTTCCAGCATGAACCGCCCATATTAAAAAATGAACCAGGCACTGTTACAATTTGGAACATGGAGGGCCTACTCACACGCTACCCAGAGGGCCACTCCAACACTCCACAGGGGTGTCACGGCAGGATGACATCGTAGTGGTGGGAGGGGCCTGTCAGGGCAATTCTGGGTACATTAAGATGTAAAAAGCTTTTAGTAGCATTTGACTTCCCACTGGTGCTCAGTCAGTGGTCCCATCGCTTATGAGATTAGACATTTTTAGGCAGCTATCAAGTTTTCGTTTTTATTTTGCATACCCGGGAGAGTCGCAGCCCTAATCTTAAATGCCTCTGAGAAATCAAACGCTTTAGTTTACTCTCAGCTGAGACACAGGCCCGAAAAGAAAATATCATGTTTTCTGTAGCAATGATATTGGAGGGCTGACATGAGAAACATAACTATTATGATAATAAGATAGAAGTCAAACACTAATCAGTTAGTGTTTACAGCTGTCATCTACAATTTGCATATTTTAGATGTTTTACGTAGGCAGACATCTTAAAGATTTCCCCAGGTGTAATGTTTCTTCATGTCACCCAGTTTATTAGCTATACTGAAGCTGCCATCAGATTTGTAATAGAACGTAAACCACAAAGTTCTACAATCAAATTTACTTCAATAAAAAAGATTATAGTTTAGAGGAAGCTCACAGTTAAAAACAGCAGTTTACAGAGAATAAACAAAACATGCTGGCAAACCCTGCAATTGACTTTTATTTACAACTTTGGCGGTAGATAAAACATCTCTGGTTGTTAAACTAGTGAATTTTCAAGAAATCAAAATGAAATGTTAATGTTCATAAACACTTAACAATCAAACATAACAATTAAATTGCCAAAATGAAGTCATGATGTTTTGTGATGAATGCTGTTCAATTTTGAGATTAAATTAGATTTAATCTTTACAAAGCTAATCAAGTATTTTTAACCCAGTTACTGAAAACAGTGCTTACTGTCAAGATATTATCCAATCCTCTTCCACATGCATGAGACACACGCTCGATGTTCTTCGACACAATTATCCTGAATCAGTAAATAAAACATTTTAATAAACTTATTTTTAGTTTAAAACACTGTGAGTTCAAAGACATGCTCTAATCAATACAAGCTTAAATGCTCAAAAATAACAACTGATAATCAGCACAGAAAACAGTACGACATTTTGTCATAAAAAGAATGTTTTAACTATGCACATCTTTGAAACTAAGATTTTAATGAATCCTCAAGGGATTTTTTTTTTCTTATAAAGAAGATCCATAGATCCCATAGATGCCCTGGATTCTGGCATTCTATGTCCAAACGACATGTTTATTGACACAATATGCGTTGCATGTAAACAAACAAGCATCTGGACTATCTTAACCCTGACCATTCTTACTTAATGACAGCACTCTGCTCCTGTGTCAGGTTATGTTCCAATTATGCTTTAATAACCTCTTTCTGTCCTGTGTCATCTGTTTTTCTTTTCATTTTTTCTCAGTCTACAGTGTGTTTCTGATGCTTTACACTAAAGCTCGCCATTATGAGATCTCGGTTGCCACGGCAACATCCGTGGCTGTAGTCACCCTTTCCATTCTTCCCCACTTTAATTTCTTGTCTGTCATTTGCATAGAAATAACATTCGTGAAGAGGGTGACTATCTGTTTCTCTGCTTGTCTGTTTACCGCTCTTTCTCTCTATCTCTGTCCCTCCCTCCCTCTCTCTCTCTCTCTCTCTATCTATCTATCTATCCATCTCTTTCTCTCCGTCTACCCTCCCCACCAGCATTCTGACAACTCCAAATTCATTGCTTATACAGAAGAAACACATAGCTGCATCACATATCTTTAGATGTCTAATCTCTGTGTGTGTGTGTATGTGTCTGTAGGTGTGTATGTATGGCATTGATTTGGGGCCTTTCTCCTTCTGGGATTGGTTTCAATAAAGCCTCTAGCCACGTCTCATATTACATTCATATTTCATCAAACAATCTCATCAACACGCCAGTAATAACATAATTAACCTGCTCACAGAGAGCTTGTCCTTTGTGGCAACCTGCACCTCATTACCAACTCTGTCTCTATGTGTGTGTGTATGAGCGAGAGTCTGTGTTTTAACAGCAATGCAGTTTTTTGCAGTGCACAAACGGTTCTTTGAAGAAAGTTAGAGTTATCAACTGATAGCTTTCCTTATGTACTGTAAACTCCCTCTCTTCTATTATAAGAACAGAAAAAATGTGCTTTTTATTTTACCTTACTCATATCGAACACTGACAGCTATAAAAAGAAATCAAAGTGTGTTTTCAGGTCTTTTAAATGCACTGTTCGTTATTACAGTCCATTATTTGAAGAAAAGAACGTAAACAAAAATCAGGTAATCAAATGCAACTTCAAAGCAGTCCATTTTAAAAACTTTGTTTAAACGCTGTTTGCCGTTTTTCAAATCCACACAGAGCAGTGCGGTGATTTGCGGTGTCGTACACAAACACAGTCCCGCACTCTCTCGGCATGGCACCTGCTTTTCAGCTAAACGAGGGAGAATGTTGTGTGACAGCTATTAAATCATGAAACATTAACAGCGCCAAGAGCAATTATGCCTAAACTGCAGGTTGAAAGCAAGACTCATTTATTTGTATATTTGTTTCTTTGATGCAAATCCCATAAAATCTGTATGTGAATGCATGTGAGAGAGAGAGCAAGAAAGAAAGAAAGAACAATTTGATTTATTTTTCACCAGTTTAACTCTTAGTTTATCTACACTAGCATTGTGCTGCAGTCATGGGTCTCCTGTGATGTAATAATATATATATATATATATATATATATATAATATTCATAGTGATTGTTACACAGTGAAATGTCACTTTGTGCACACTGCAGTCTGTGCCTGATCCCATTCTGTACATGTTCTGTTCAGTTACTTAAATATTTTACAATGGAACTGACCATTTATGGTCATTTATGGTTCTTAGTACAGTCATGAGAATGGTGTCAATATGTTTATTGTTATCAATATTTCAGCCATCACAGTTCGAGAACGACTCTTTCATTCCATGTAGGAATAATTATTAAGGTTTTTCAAATCTATATGCAGTCATTACTCATAAAACTTAGCAGTCTGTACATGTCATTAGTAATATTTCATTTCTTGGTTCTTTGCACAAGAATCTTTTATGGCAAAAACCCAAAATGCTCATTAAGTGCAAAAGCATCCAACAGCCCTACAGCACTTAGCAGTGGTCAAAAAAGATTTAAAAACTTTTCTAATTTAGACAACCCAAAAACCTGTTTACTTTCACCTTTTAAGTATTTTCCTTTAACATATTTTTATTTTATGTTTATTTATAATTGTAGTGGTTTTTTTTGTCAAATGTCTGGTGCAAATGTTACAACCCTGGAGAAGTCTAATAATGGTTTTCCCAGACTCCTCACCAACACACGCACACATTTACTATTATTATCTAACTTAACTATCTTAAGTACTTAACTCTATATACTTATCTAAATTAAGACATTCCATAGACTTTCATTGTTTTTATACACAGCTAGTTATAAACAATATAACCTAATCCTAACTAACACTCTAACCCTATTTTTACAATTAAACAAAACTTTTTTGGCATATTTTTATAGTGTTTTACAATGAGGACATCCCCAAAAGGAGGTTTTGCTCAGATTTGTCAGGTTTTGCTGACTTTTTGGGTACTTTTGGGAAAATGGGTGAAATTTGTCCCCAATGTACGGTTAAGTAAACCCACACACATACACAGTTTAGTACGTGTGTGCTACAGTATATTGCAGCAGTATGTGTTGTTTTAAGCCAATTGCTAGTGTGAGGCTTTCACTATTGCAGTGTAACATTGGTGTCTGGCTGGTGGGGTGCTGGGGACAGGGAGCACACAATGCCTGTGATTAAGGATCAGCTGATTAGGCCCTGACTGTGTAATCTTGAAGAAAGTCTATGAAATCACTCGCTTTACAGCTGTGAAGTGATTTCCTTCACAATGGGTTACCTGCCACTAATCAGCTCTCTGCCACCAGAAAGCACCAAATGTTTTTGGCCTTTTAACTCAGGATAATGGTGGCATGAGGATTCCTCTTTCTTTCTTTGTCCCTCTTTTTTGCTGTCTTTCACTTCTATGTTGTGTACCTTACACTTGGCCCACAATGAAAACATTATCTAGAGTCTAGAATGGTCATAAAGCAAATAAAAATGTTCAGTCAGTTACCATTGGTGGGTGTTTGTTAAATGAATAAAATGCAATAATGCAAACAGTGGGTGGATTTCCTCTTATTATTTCTAATTTCTGTTCATTTGAATATTTACACTATTCTCAAGTCAAGTTTGTTTTGTCATATTTAGGATTTTGAGAACTGGCCACAGGAGGCCCTAAGGCTTGTGGGTAATGAAGGACACCAGTGGGCTGCTGGGTAATTGGGCAGTCAGAAAAAACAGGTAATTACTGTCAAACAGTTCTGACTGACCAATCAGATGGCCTGTCTGCCAAGTTGAAAGAACCAAGTCCCCTTGGGAATTGCTATAGGTGGAAGGTTGAAGAAGATTGTTAGACACGCTTGAAGCCAGTTAGACACACTCAGCCAGACCATACAAAACTAGTCAGATTTTGACTGTTTAGTAGTTCTGTTTGTTTGCTTTCTTTTCTAAATGTCTTTCAACCTTGCTTCATGGACTCCCATGTCATTAAAGTAATATATACTTAAACAATGGACGTTAAACATCTGTTGTTGTTTATAGTTTAGATTTTTTCATGAAACCTGTGGTAACTTATGATAAAAGGCATTGACTTGGGTTCCACATCACATTCTTAAGGTCCTTGTAATTTAATATTTTATTAAAGAAATATTTTACAGTCCTTCCTGCCTCATTTAGAATAGTGGAAGCAACGTCTGGATGTGTTTATAAATGTTATATAAAGATAAACTACACGTAAAAATGCAATGCAAGAGTACAAAAGAATTTGCTTTGCGTATGACAAACAGATCCTTTGCATATTTAGACAAAGATTCATTGCTGTCGTTATGTTGTCAGATGTAAGATTTTCCTCCCATTAACCCATAACACAATCTGGCACATGACTGACACATTTAAAGCATCACAATGGAAAACGTTACTTTTGATACTTTTTTGTCATTAGAACCTGGAAAGAAAAGAGCAGCAGTTTTAGAAGAGAAGCGCTTGCTTTGGTTGACAGCTAAAAAGACAAGCTTCTCAAAACACAAAAATTCTCAGAATAAACAAGCAAAAAAAAAGGAAAAAAGAGGTTTTTCGAGGGTACTTCACATGGTGACAGCAGCCTGCCACGGTCTGTCCAGGACTGAGAAACAGGAAAAGAGAAAGTGTCATGACAACTGCAGCTTAGTAAAAGAAAGCTATCAGTTACACAGAGAACACTGAGCCACTACCATCATCCAGTCAGTGTCTGACCTTCACAACTTCTTCTGTGAGGACGAAAAACCCTGCCTGGCCCTTCTGAACTTCCTTATTTCTTCTTGTCTTTGTTGCTTGTCTACAGGGCCATAGCCAGGAATTATGGGACCTCTGACTGTATATCGTTCTGGGTTCCTTCTCGTTTATAAAATACAAAAATCAGACCCCTCTGGACTGAACCTGTGGGCCTCTAGAATCATTTACATGTTTCACCCCAGTTTTGACATTTTTTGTGTGTTGTTTTATTTGTTTATATATTATTTTCAATGTACTCAAGAGCTTATTGCTATTACAACCATCAGCTTTGCTAATTATTCTCTATTTGCCTCCTGTTTCTACCTCAAGATACATATCCCAGAGTAGCTACAGGTCACACCAGCTCCATTATCGATCCAGCATCTTAAGATGACTTCAGATAACGTAACACTATGTAGAGATGAAGCCGACCTCTACAAGTACTTGAGATGATCATTACTTCTGCTTAAATGTATATATAAGCCAACGGCATGATCTGTACCATTTCAGACCTGTAAAATTCCAAAATCACTTCTAATAACACACTTGTCTGACAATGTGCAACTTTATTTTTTGTAAAGTAGCTTTGAAGTGATATGTATTGTGAAAACCACTTTACAAGTAAATGTGAATTGAATTGCTTTACTATGAAGGTGACATTCAAGCTGTTGGAACACCCCCTTTTAAAGCAATCTCAATCTACTGAAGTCTGTTCTGTCACCATTTAAAGTTATAACTCACAACAATAAATGTTCACATTGTTCAATAAAACTAATATACGGTTTTTATTGGTAATTCTCAATAACAATGCATCCATCAGTTTTAAATTTTTTTGCATAGTTTATTTTCACGCTAATGAATTATATATGACCAAGCAAGCAAAATGCAAAGTATTTTTTTTCTTTTCAATTCCCACGTGCAATGTGCATGAATTATACTGAGATATAATTACTGCTGAGTGTATGAAGGTGTAAGGGTAAATGTAGCCATTTCAATGATGGCTGCAAAACAACATTCTAATGGAAAAAACATCCTGATGTGTGCAAAGTTCTTTTTCAGCGGTCAAGGCAAAAATAACTAATTGCTTAATTAAAAGTGTTTATTTTTGGGTAATTCTGACCTACAGTCATATCGCTCACAGCATGCAGGCATGCATATTTATCTACATTTAAAGTAGTCTGTCATTTTCAAAAGTATTTAAATGTTTCTATCATTCAACTTTTTATGGCAGGCCAACTTTGTTTCTTAACACTTCTGTCGCCTATTAAACCAAGCACAGAAGAAGTTTACAATTTAT
The DNA here is from genome assembly GCA_036877625.1 of Ambastaia sidthimunki. NCBI lineage: Eukaryota > Metazoa > Chordata > Actinopteri > Cypriniformes > Botiidae > Ambastaia > Ambastaia sidthimunki. The sequence goes on from JAZGTK010002318.1 coordinate 31,001, forward strand.
GCAATTCCATTATTTATTTTGTATAACATATATAAAAAATTTATATATATAATGCTCAATGAAAAAGGGTGCAAGGATAAAAAACACAAATAACTGCTTTGTTCTACCAATATTTCATGTTATCAAAATCCATTGATAACACAAAACGCAAACATCCGTTCGTAGTTCCTGTCTAAAGAACCGTCTTTGGCATCCCAGCTTGTGTAGCAACTCTTTCCTGACTGTCTCTCTGAACCTGGAGAGAATGTGTGACATCAGCCCTGTTAGGACCAAAGTTGGAAATCCATCACTGTGGACATGCCTCATTGGCTCTCACCTCGTGCAGGACAAACTCCCAGACAAAGAGGGCCAAGTACAAATTACAGGGGAGTTCAGAAGTATGGCAGTCACCCGAGGCCGCCGTGGAGGATAAGTAACGACAGCCAGGCCCACTCGCACTTTGTTTTGCCTTTGAACAGCTAAGCTCTTCTCCATTCTTTGCCTGAGGCTGTTTGGAGGCGAGAAAGTGGAGTCTTTGGCCTTGCCACAGTAAGAAGAGAAACACAAGATTTCTAGTGACAGCCTTTTTGAAAACAAACGGTTACAGACCTGACAAAATAGCCCGGCACACAATACAAGTGTAAGCAAATGTAATGAGAGTAATTTCTGATGTCAAAGGATAAACTTAAACAATACTAAAATAAATATTTCTCTTTTTTGTGGAGCTTCAAATGCACTACAGGTGGGGTGCAGTGTCCCTTGGGGAGTACATGTTGTGTGGGTTTGTGAGACTTAACGAGAAAATACAAAAGCTTAGCAAAGTTATATAAATCATCCTCAGGCAATTCTTGCGCTAATCTGTTTGCAAGTGCAGAAAGGGGGATTCAAGCATAGATAGGCCAACTGTAAAACACAGCGGATTTATTCTTAGAATCTCAAACTGGGCAGCACATTTTGTTATTTATGAGCACTGAATCAATATTTATTGGACATAAAGGAGCAATATTCCCATTCTGAATGTCTAAACATCAAAAGACCAGCATAAATGTGTACATGTACAGACTGAACAGATTGTCACATTCTTATTTAAGGTGAAATTACATCATGCATTGCAGTCTTTGTTGATGTTTACAAAATGGAAGGTTATTATTCTAGTAGCGCATTTTAAATTCACAAGTTTGGCACTGAATGTAGATTCTAAATATTGCATTGCGCATTATGGGAGAGAAGCACAAAAGATGCGTTGCTGAAAACTTCCTTCTTCTTTCTCAATCAGTTTATTGAATTTTAATGTATTTATTTTTGACCAATCCAGTGTAATTACTGTATTTGTTTGAAAATTGCTCCCATCTGTTACATTTGTTTCCCAAGATGGACATCTTTTGTATGAAATGTTCTTCCCCAGATAAATAATGAAGTCCAGAGTTAATGGAATGGTATTGTCTTTGTCTCTTCCTGGCATTGCCCAAATGTCACCAACCCTCAGGGAGACAGATGA
>JAZGTK010002319.1:0-32472 GCA_036877625.1 Ambastaia sidthimunki
AAGCAGGTTTTTGTTTCTTTGAACATATTTTAACCAGCACAGTTTACTGTTTGGTTCAGTAACAAATAGTGATTGGAATCAGAACAGCAGGTGCCTCTAAGTCTGTTTTTAACTGATCTGATCATTGTATTACACATCACTGACAAGACAACAAGCAAAGGCGTTCCTTTAAGCATCTGGAAAATGCCAAGAGCGTGGAAACCACAGGGGAGCCCAAAAGGTCATTTCCTTTTTTAGATCCATATGATGTTTAATCTTGCAATTTAACATGCTAAAGGGCATCCCCTTACAAATGAGATACTTTTAATCCAATGATGAGACTTGATTATAGAGTCTATTGTGATGACATAATAGCCCCCATTCACCATAGTGTGAGCCAATAGCCAAAATCTCAGGCTAATCTAATAGCTATTTATCCATCACATAACATCATGAAAGGTTGTCAACACCGGAAATCTGCTTGAGATTTAATCAGGCTTTGTATTTCAAGTAATACTGGATCTAAGTCTAGATGTCATTGTCGTCTTTTTAACAGTAATGCAACCACCAATGTTTAATACATGCCAGAAACGGTCTCAGTGCTTATGGTGCAAAATTATATCATACCACAATTATAACTCATCGTTTAAATAATGCGATTAATTAATCTGTAGGCTCAAAGTCATGTTACATCAACACATAAGGCACGCACATTCAAGTTTTGTAAATATTAAGTCATTTGTTTGTGTTCAACATAAGAGTTTATCAATCATCATTCTTGAACCCAAAAACCAAAGCCACAATGCACTGTGCGCTATGCGATTATGTTATAACGGCATACGGGACGTGTGTGAATTGACAGCATAACATCTCACAATCATCTGATGTGTCAGTATGTCAAGCCATCGTCTAGTAAACCCGTACGCATGCATTTCATTGAGACCCCAAATTTGCCCCGTCTGCCTCATTATATCATTAAATGATGCATTTGTGCATTATAAAACCATCGATGAATACAAATTTAAACGCACAGAGGCACAAAGACATCACGCCGCTGTCTTTCAATTTAGGGTGGGTCACTCGGGCATCTTTATGGATGTGCATCAAAACATAGCGAGCTGCCTATCTAGACAGCATTTCGTACGCGTCCACAATACCCAACATGCTGTCTAGATAGGCAGCTCACTGGGTTTTTAGAACAGCCTATATAACTCAGTGTCTGCTCCAGCTAACTCAACGTCTAGGCCTTATTTGGAGAGGTTGGCATGATCTCCAGTTGTATCGGGCAGCAGAGAAAATGTGAGCAAACGGCTCAGACAAAAGAAAGCATTAAAAACGCAATAAGCTTCTTGTTTTAATATGCGTTGGATCTCCTTACCTGCTGATTTTCTGAGCGAAGGCGCGGCGTTCAGCCATGACTGTAGCCGCTGAGTACTCGAGCAACTCCAGCGTTCCAGGCAGCCACAGTATTCCTTTCCCAATTCCCACCCGTTTTCCGACAAGTCCCGCCTTCTGCGGCAGGAGTAGCGATTGAGAGCCTATAAAGAAGTCTGTGATTGGACAGTTGAGAAGTCATTCACACAGTGGCAGTAATAATAACAAACAGTGACCAGGACGTGGGCGGGGCTTGTCGGAATATGGGTGGGGGAAAAGCAACGCGCTCCAGCTGCAGAAAGTACCGTAAAACAGGAAAAATAAACGCACACTCATCTTTTACACATTCTGTGTCATTCATTCACAATACACTATAATCAACAATTATCATTAAAACCATAAAAAAGAAATGGTTTACTTATTTCTTATGATATATGCAAAGTATATACAGAATATATAGTTGCAGCTCTTGTCATTTCTAAATTGATATTTTTTATCGGAATTCAGGCAGTGTATTACAGTCGCCTGGAGTGTGGATAGTGGGTTGGAGTCTTCCCAACATGAATCATATCCTGTGTGCACAATAGAACGATCTTTTACAGGAAACTATCAGCATTAAGAGTGTGAATTGCATCCGTTTCAACTTCCATCAACGTGTAACCTTTAGGCCAGACATTTATATTAGTGTAAAATCAAATCATAACTTTGCGATAGTGGGAGTTTATTTTTAACGTTTCTGCTTATGAAAACAATTTAACTTTGAGCCTTTGCAGACATTACAAATTACGTAAAGAGTTTTCATGTTCTTGTTTCCTTTTTAATAATTTCATTTTTTTAATTCCACATCTAATTACTATATATAAAAGTTACACATAAGACAGTACAAATATTTTAATAAATGTAAACATCTTAAAATACTAATCGCTCAAAAACAGACCAGTTTAAGCAAGACAATAGTATACAACCGTGTTTGCCAAAAGAAAAATAAAGGCCGTTAGTCGTCTCAATGCGCCAAACGAGTGAACGGAAGATGCAATATCGCGAGATTGAGCGAGAACGACGCTTCCTTAAAATGTAAACAGAAGTGAGTAGTTACAGAGTTTTTAATATAAGACGTAAACAGCATGTTTTAAAGTAGAAATGCTTATTTTTTATTCGATTGTATATGTAGTTGTTTACAAAGCAATGGCAGATTTGCATTTACGTTTGTTGTAGGCATTTTTTTTACGTTTTAAACCGATTAATTAGCATGCTAGTTAGCCAACAAAGTAAACTGTTATGGTTTGAAAAACAATTGGTATAATTCTTTCTATGCAACGTCATTGGATTTTGGTTTTATAAATATTTGTAGTCAAGTTTAATGCGAAAGATGTTCTTAGCGAAATATAACATGTCTTGGTCGCATTGAAACCTCTAGAAACTATAGCGTGGAGCTGTAATGGGTTCTGCTACGTGGCGGATGATATGGAGAATAAAGGGACCGACGAGGTGGAGAAACTGAAATCCAAGTTCATGTCAGCATGGCACAATGTGAAGTACAGTATGTAATGACAGCTCTTACGTCACTGTTAGTATGTTGAATTAATCTGAATCTTTAACACACCAAGTCCCAGGTATCATATAATTATCGTCTTCCTTTAAAGCACACATGCATGTGACTAAACACAAATATTTCTTTAACACTTATAGGCTGGGCTCTCAAAACAAAAACTGCCTTCAGTCGTAATTCTCCTGTTTTCTTGTTGGGGAAATGCTACCATTTCAAGGCTGTTGGTAAGACAGTCCCACCTTTTCAACAGCATTTAAGTGTGTTTTTTTTGTACCCTTTTACCCTGTAAGAATATGTCTTAACTCTGTTCATGTTTTGCACACACCAATATTCCAAATATAAAGAAGAATCCAAGGTGCATGTATCTCATGTATCTCTCATGTAACTGTCCACAGATGATGAAAGCCCCACAGAGAGTTGTACAGCTGAGGCATTAGATGATGATGTTATCACGGGCAGTGTTGATGATTTTAGAAGGGACTTCACCTCTCGGCTTTGGCTGACCTATCGAGAAGAGTTTCCTGCCCTTCCAGGCTCCACCCTCACTTCAGATTGTGGGTGGGGTTGTACACTACGGGCAGGGCAGATGATATTGGCCCAGGCTCTTCTGCTTCACATCCTCGGAAGAGGTACGATCAAGTCATGAATTAACAGGTTCTGACGAGCGATGACCTGTGCTGAATCTGCCCACTTTTCCATATTTTCCATAGTGATTGTGAGAGAATGTTACAATGACCAAAAGCAAACAAACAAGCATGCCCAGATCTATGGAATTTTGGGAATTACATTTTTGTGAATGGTGCTTTTAATTGGCTTTTTTTTTTACTTCTTGAAGTCTCCTTTTTGTTATACACTTCTTTAGGAAATTAGATTCATTAGGGGACTAAAAGTATAATTCTGTGTTCATTTTTCATTGCAGAGTTTGGGTATTTCAGTGTTGAAGGTTGTGGTTAATAAATGAGTTCTTATATGATTAACTGAGGGTAGTTTTATGCAATAAGGTGGATGGGCCACAGCATTTGCCAGTTTAATATCACCATTCAAAAATCAACATTGAAGCGTTATCCAGAACTGGTGTCTGTAATGAAATATGTCATTATAGAAATATCTGTCTATAAAGAAGCTAATGGCTAATAAAATATACTTATTGGCCAATTACAGGCCCTGACACTTAGCAAGGTCATTACCTAATGTCCCCTCAGCCAGGTCTAGCACCTTTATGACCCTTTGCACTCCTTCCCACACCATTTCAGGCACCCACCCTGTTTGTAGGATCAAATGTAGTAAAAGTGAAATACTGACTACATGGAATATTTTAATTGAACTTTTCTTCTTAACGCATTAGCCACACTGCCTTATTCAAAGTCAAATTTAAATATTTCTGTGAAGTACCTTAGTGAAAACTTCCAGGACTTCTGAAAGACATCTGTTCCATTATTTTTTTATGTTCCATATGTATATAATTTATGAGCCTATTAAAAAAGTACAGATTATAACTAATTAAAAACACAATTAAAACTGCTATTGAACAGTAAAAGCAAACCCAAAGAGACCTCTCCAGAAATATCAATTTGATGTATTCTTTACAAGTACAAACATCTGATGTAATAACAGACAAGGTTTAGAAATAACTTGGCATTAGGCAAGAAAGTGTTCCTGAAACTTGACTGATTGGCTTGGAACAAGGGCAAACAATGTTAACGTCTTGGATTTAATTACGGCCATTTCTGGTGTGTCTGTCTGTCTGTCTGTGTGTGTGTGTGTCTGTTCTGTGTGTCTGTGTGTCTGTCTGTGTGTGTGTCTGTCTGTCTGTGTGTGTGTGTGTCTGTCTGTGTTTCTGTGTGCATGTATACACAAATATATCACTTTAATTGCATAACTATCTGTCACCAGATTGGACCTGGTCTGAAGCACTGAACTTGCAGCCCTTGGATACAGAGACATGGACAAGCAGTGCTGCACGGAGATTTGTGGCCACATTAGAGGCCTCCGTACAGGGGGATAGGGCACAGGTCACCCCGTCTTTCTGCCCTGCTCAGGGAGGGGCTGAGGAGGCTAACTCCTACCTAAATGAGTCATATCACCGCACCATTGTGTCCTGGTTTGGGGATAAACCATCGGCTCAGCTAGGCATCCACAAGCTAGTGCAGCTTGGAATGACATCCGGAAAGCAGGCAGGAGACTGGTATGGCCCTGCAGTGGTGGCACACATACTCAGGTAAGAGTGCGTTATTAAAACTGTATATAGTTTACCTTCTACATCAGTCATTTCTAAGTATGATGTTATGTTAAATACTGGTATTTAAATGTTTAGTTTAAATTGGCATTCACTTAAACAAACATCCAGACAGGTTATTGAATTGAGATTGTGTAACATTGTAAGGAAATAACTGTAGCCACTTGAATGCCAAGCATCTAGCTAAACATCTTTCTGAACAACCTTTTTTCCCCCATGTCCCTCAGAAAAGCTGTTGGTGAGGCAACAGACCCCCTGCTGAAAGCCATAAGTGTATATGTAGCACAAGACTGCACTGGTAGGAAAAATCTACACTTCACATCAAATTTTCCCTTTATAGTCATTGTACTGTAAAAACATCCTGCAAGTTTCAGACCGCAAAACTTCCTCCTTAACGCAGAAACAACTGTTTTAAAACCGAACTGCTAAAACAGTTCATGTCATATAAACCGTTCAATAGCAATTGTAGACTATTCATATATTGTGAGAGTATTGTAACATGTTGATTTAAAGCTGAATTTGTTCCACTCAACAGACAAAGGACCTGATTTGTACTTGTGTTATTGATTGCAGTGTACAGTGCTGATGTTATTGATAGCCATTCAGGGCAGATGGGCAACCAATGTGATTCTCAAGGACCCAGTGCTGGAGCTGGACCTGATAGTAGGGCTGTCATCATACTCATTCCTGTAAGACTGGGTTCAGAGAAGATCAACCCAGAATACTTCAGCTTTGTTAAGGTGACGCTTTGGATTACTCCAAAACCCTTCTAATAACTAACTAGCACACACAGATGGTTATAAATTGAGCATGTTTCTATAGAAAATATGATTATTGAGGACAATATCTTTTTTCTTTAAATATTCTTCCTAAATTATTGCTCTTAAATAAAGATTGTAAATCCTTTTAGTTCTATATCTACATACCAGACCATATGATGACAGAACAAGAAATATGTTTAAGATGTGGTTGTCGATCACAATACTGTAATTTTAATTTCTCTTCCTCAGAGCATACTAAGCTTAGAGTACTGTATCGGCATCATTGGCGGAAAACCCAAACAGGCCTACTATTTTGTTGGATTTCAAGGTGAGTCTTTTATCCAGAAGTCATTTTGCATACTCTCATGGTGGTTATAAAAGGCAAAGCAAATGAATGCATAAAAAAAGAAGGCCAACGCCATCGGAAAAGCTTATTTTATTTTTCTCAGTCCCATCAAAACGCTACACCATTCATCACAGGAGAGAATCTGAAACAGCTGGCGTTCTGCATTTACATAACCAGCTTGCATAGATTTCAGAGCTACCCAGAGTGTCCCACTTTTCATCACCTTCAGCAGCGAGCGGAACCTTCAGTTGTACATGCTGGTAGTCAATATTTACCCATTTACATTTCGCAATTTGAAATGCACTCCGCAATGATGTCTAAATGACAAGCGATGCATTCTCCTTGCCGCATCCGCCTCGCCGCCCGCATTCATCATATGCAAATGACGTAGTATAATTGCGTGTTTGTAAAAGTAATTTCGCCACACTAAAATTAAATGACAGCCCCCTCTGAGCCGTAAAGAATCAGATTGTACAACCGGATTTGATTATGCGGAGTTTAATCCGTTCGAGTTTCGAAAAGGCAGAGAAAAAATACTTGCGTTTGATTGTTAGAAGCCCAACCGAGGTGAGTGACTTTGAGCTGCTCTGCATAGAAATTGAGCAAGGATATGCATTAAAATAATCACTGTGTTTTTTGAATAACTTGTCTTTTGTTTTGTCCTTGCAGATGACAGCTTGATTTACATGGATCCTCATTACTGTCAGTCTTTTGTGGATGTCAGCACAAGCGATTTCCCTCTGCAGGTAATGTGGAATTACAAAAAGCTGACCATCGCACAGTGATGTGAATTTAATAGTTTCTGTACTTAAGGGTATGAATTTGAAAGCAGTTCTCCGCACTCAATTACCGAACACAAGAGATTTACACGTTGTTCTGTGCTTTGTATCAGCTCCAACATTTTTTATATAGCTCCAACCATTTTATATTTCAGCACCATAACTTATTTTTATGCTTTTTGTGCACTGTAAGAAGTGGCCTGACAAAAGACAGAAATATTGGGTCATACTTTTGGCTCAGCTGTCTAACCCATTCAGATCTTGGGAAGAATTCTACATTTGTCTAAAGCAGTCTGTCAAAAAGCCTTTGTATTTCTGCTATCTGATTCTTTCTCATGAACATACAAATCACTCATTGAAAATGGTGCCACACCGCTTTACACACTTATTACATTGTAGATGGATATTTAATATGATCATTTGTATCACTTCAATTGTGCAAATGGATTATGGTGATTTCACAAACATAAACAGAGAAACAAATGACTTCTTTTGACTCATTTTAATAGATATATTTGATCTTTCTCTTGGTTAAAGTCTTTTCACTGCCCATCTCCAAAGAAAATGTCTTTCAATAAAATGGACCCAAGCTGTACGATCGGATTCTACTCAAAAAACGTGGAACACTATGAAAGGATTAACAGCGAATTGTTGAAGGTAAGTCATTCTAAAAAACAGTTTTTAAATAGTTGTACAGTTGCAGTGATAAGACTGTGTGTTGCTTTGATGATAAATTACACACTTTCTTGTGTTGTGATTTGTTAAAGTGTACTGACATTGGCAAGTAGAGTCAACAGAAAATACTTTCTCCAAGCAGTTAAAAGCCAGTTATTTAATGTGCCAGCAGGTGGCAGCATTTAACTATGTAACCGGAAACTGTGTGACAGCAACCGTTCCTAGCAAACGTTTTATTTCTTTATCCTTCTTTATTATGTGTGAGAATCTGCTATCTCTAGCTTTTATTGTACAGCATTTTAAAACTTATCATTGATTGTCTGTTTGTTAATGCCAGATATTGCAGACGTCATCGAAAGAGAAATACCCTGCGTTCACCTTTATGAAAGGACATGGGAGGGATTATGAACTTTCAGTTCCTGTGGAAAAAAGACAAGAATGGCCTTTCATCAGGGACACAAGGAAAGCAGGAGCAACATCAGGAGACTTTGTGCTGCTCTAAGGGAAGCCACTAACACAGCAAAGAGAAGCATGAAATCTGCTGTCTGTGGATCAGTCCTTCTTTACACGACATTGTGTGTTTAAAATATAGCAGCCTGCGATACACTGGGCAGTCAGTGCAGATAAAGACAGCGCACGCACTAGCTTTACAAAATTGGGTGCAAGTATCAATACAGATGTCAGTACTTTGTTTTATATAAGCCTATGTGTGCTTTAAGAAAGCAAATTTAATGTATGGGTGGTGCTAATAGTTTGAGCTTTGTGCTTGTGGAGATCACTGGCATCCTGTCTTTCGAAATTGATTTACAAAACTAAAACCTGCTAATGTATCAGTATATTTATATAAATGCAATGAACAGGTGTGGAAAACAAAGCAAAACAAAGTTCTCAAGTGGGGCAAAAGGTTTTTCTCTTAATGGAATCAAAACATATATAGTCTACCTTTTGAAATGTATGGCATATAGTGATTTGTCAGATGAAACTTTTTTCATCCTTAAGGTTTAACTTGCAGGATTTGTTATATGTTGACTTATCTCTAATGTTAACCTTAAAGATAATGTGCCTTCACCATGGAGTGGAAAACACTGTCTCATAAGCCTAAATATGTCATGATTCCTCTTTAAAAGATATTTAGCAGTGAAATTCTGCATTCAGCATTTTTATAAAAGATTAAAAGTCATAGCACCTAAAATGTAGAAAAAATGCTTAATGTAACATTAATTTGTTTTATAATATCAACTAACAGTACAATTGTTTATTGCCATATGTGAAACTAAAGAATTTCAGAGCTGCTATAGATCTGATTAGTCTCTGGGAGCTGACTGTATTTTTTTATGTGCAACAGGACATAAACCAGTATGAAGAAATTATTTATTAGGTTTAATTTCCTCATTGATCATTTCATATAATTTCAACAAAATTGTTTAAATATTGTGCTTCCATATCCAGCTGTTGTGAATAACATTGTTTTTGTTAGAAACACGTTTGGACCAAAGCATTGACAAATGTCACAGAATTGTAACATTTGCTCTGACAGTGTTCACGCATTGTATGTAACATCTAATTTTACATACAATCTGTTATGTGTACAAACTTATTAAGTCAATTCTTAAGTCATTTTTAAATTAAAGGTTTTGTAAAATACCACAGTGTATTTTAAAACAATACTTTGCCAAAATCATATCGCACAATGAACATTTCAGTTTTATAATTTGTTGATTTCATAAATGTACAATAAATCTAATATGGTTAAAGAGTGAAATTCCACTTATTGTACTGTAATTTCCCACAGTAGTGCAGCTTGCATCCTTTATTGAACAGCTATTGTGAATCCATTAACAAATCTTCTAAGACTGCGATTTCAAATCACTTGCTTAGCCCTTCTCACAACCCATTCATTCACATGGAACAAATCTGTGTCTGTTTTAATGATGCCACTTTCCAGTGGTAAGAAAATATCCTTGTATCGGACTAGATGTTGCCATGGTTAATTCCTCTGTTTCTGTTCCGTCTGAGCAATGCTTGTGCTATTTTCATGTTAAATACAAATTCTTATATTAATAAGGTCACGACCTTCAATTATTGGCCCTGGTTGGAGGAACAAGTTACCCTTCAGTGGAACAGTGCAGAATAAACCACTGCCTGTTTGACCATTGCATGTCGTGAAGACAGAAGCAAACCAGCACAATAACCCCATCGTCTGTGATCAGTAAATTCATACTGGACTGTTTTTAGGAAACAAGACATGGAGGAACGGGGGGAAGTGTGGGGCATTACGGGTTAGGCAGAATTCCTTTCTTTCTGTCAGCGTTACATGAAAGGGCACTTGTGCTGGGAGGCATGACAGCCTTAAGGAGACTCTGTGTTCTCCCTGTATTTACGATGCTGCCTGTATGAATATTTGATTAATGAGTCATGCTCTCCAGGGGAAAAGCTGTATCCCAGCAGCGGCTTATAGCACCATACCAAACCTCAGAGCTCTGTTGTAGCATTGCTGCCAATAGAAGCATTGATCGCGGCAGATTCCTTAAAATCTAATCTGCTCTGCTGAATGAATGAATTCCACAGATAAAAGACACGGAATTCTTGGTTCCGGGGGCAATTTGGATTGAATAAAGTTTCCCTCTCTTTTTGATAGCCGTTTTGACAAGATAGGATATGACATAAGGATTCGCCGCAGGCTGTAATGGAGTGGGCACAGCCGTTCATGCTGAATAGACTAACAACAATCAGTTCAGTGTTTATCCAGTTTTGCTTCCTTTCATTCTATTTATTTCCAAGGCCATCTCCTGGGCAAGACTGGGGCAAATCGGGACATGCACCTGAGTGTTTCCTTCAGATTTAAATGCATAACCGGTATTTTGTAAAAGTATTTTGAGTCGCACATTCTACTTAAAACCAAAATTCTAGTTAACTATCAGCCCCTGTTGTTAGTTCTCCCACAGCATCACTGGAGCTTAATCTASAGCATTTACTATGGAGATTGCCACTTAATTACTTGTGACCATCTTGTACTGAAGTTTCCATCTAGCACACTGAGACACTGAAGCTGCAAATGATAGACGACCTCGGACACATACATTAGAATTACATGCTACCTGCGTTAGATTTCTAGAGCTGTTCTTCATTAGTCTCTGAATAACTTGACCGGCCTGAAGGAGTTCACCAGTGTTTAGCGTGGCCCTCCAAATAAATCATACTTGCAGCTATAGCACATTTAGATTAACTCACTTACTAATGTCCACTTGTGTACACTTGTATTTTTGGATCACACATACACTGACGGAGGAGTCCATTACGCTATGAGCTCAGGTGGCAGGGTTGGGCATCTTGCACCAGGTGTTCTGCTGTTTGATTTATTCCTGTAGAACTGTGGAATTCTGGGAATTTTTAAACAGGTACATGAAATCTCATACTGGCATTATAGGAATGTAGTTAAATATATCTGCGCACACTGTCTATATATATTGAGTGCTTGACTTTGTACTTCAGCATAGTGGCAGTTTTCCATGACCAAGTAGATTCCTTACATGAAAATCAACTTTGCAATTACTATCAGCAAACAGCTTATTGCAGGTATTTGTACCCAATGGCATTATGGGTAATTCAGGGCTATACTCCTCCAGGCCTCTTATAGATCTCTTTCGGAAGTAGGAGGTGCTCAATCTTTTTTTTGGACGAGTGAGTGACAATAATATATTGTCATAGCGTCCGAGGCTAATCTGCAAATAATGGTAGGCAGTTGCATCCGTTTCTGTCAGAGTGGGGATGCCACTCTATGGAATTATCAGTTTTAAGTTGCCTCCCCACCCATTCCCCACATAAGGGCTCCTTTAAGGGCCCCTGTAACTCCAGCACAGGGCCGTGTAAACCATTACCCCTGGTCTGACGCCCCTGTTCCAACCACAAAGCACAGCCCCAGAGGCCTCCCTCAGGTAAGGCATTACACTCACATTTCACATGTCTTTAGCCAACCGCAACCCCATTCCCCCTCTGTCGTGACAACACAGGGCACCCGAAGTTAACATTTGGATAACAGATGTGTGTGCCTGCTTTCATATGCCTTTCAGGTGACAGGACATCACAGGGGCTGTTTCTTGCTTCTCTTGGGCGATACGGAACAAACACTTGTTTCCTCATTCCCCTCTCCTCTCAGGCATGGCCGACCCCCTGTCACGATTTACTAACCAAATCCATCCAGAGCTAGCGAGAGGAAAGACTTGAAAGCAGGGGATATTGCCTGCTGTTGGGCCTGTCGAGTCAGCTATGTGTGTTCCTCAGCTGAAATGGAGGCTTTTGGGGGTGGGGGTACTGAACGCAGTATTGCAAATGCACACACAGACATTTGTTTCAATGAGATGAGACACTTTACAACACAGGGAGGCAGCACATCTATCTCACAGACACACCTTTGTCATCCTGTGTTTCCTTATACTATTAAAACATACATATTTTCCACACATTTTAAAGTCAAAGTTAGAACTATTGATGGAGGAACAGTGATCGGAAAGTTCTATGTCAGACGCACAGATGAAATCATGTTGCTTGTTTCATTATTGCTGGCTGCATAAGGAGACACAGCACAGTAAAATTCTCCCATTAATTAATAGGGATATAACAGTAATTGCAACAGTGAATAAACAATCAATGGCTGTCCTAAAAAGTCCACTTGATGTAACAATGAACCCTCTGCAATAAAGAGAAAAGGTAATGACATAATAACAAAATATTGTTCTTTTGGGTATTTGTAGTAAAAGTGGTAGTAAACATAGCATATTTAATTAATTGATAAATACATCAGAGTTAAACCCCTTTTTAACTGTTGCATAACATATTTTGCAGATATAAAACATGATGATATAACACTTAAGCATTTGGCTGATGCTTTTGTTCCAAGCAACTTACCGTGCATTCCAGTTAAATTACTTCAAGTTTTCATCAGTATCAAACCCACAACCATTGCAATGCTGACTCAATACTCTAACAGTTGAAGTACAGTAACACATACAAGCTTTTAAATTAGAAAGTCCCAGTCCTGGATGCTGATTGGATAATACAGCATTTCAGTCACTGTAGCACATAGATGGTCCTCAATAAATTTGCTTAATGAAACCATGTTTTAAAAATATCATTTTTACTATTTTCATTATGAAGTAACACACTGTTGCATCTAATTGTGTACACATTGTGTACACATTACATATATACACAATATGATTATATAGCATGGCCTTAAGCACCTTATTGTTCGCATATCTACAAAATAACATTAAAACCCAACAATATTTGTATTTCTAATTCTAAATGTAAATTCAACACTGAAACACTCAGTTAAATGCAAAATATCCTTTAGTTATTCACAAAGGGGATTAAAATAGCATCCCACAACCAAAGGGAAAAAAGCCAAAAACCATTTATCTATTAATGAACCATTAGTCTATGTGCTGCTGAAATATTGGCCTTCTCAACACATATACCTATATACTAAAAAAGGCCATTTAAAATGATTCAGTGGCCCTGTGTGGGGGCATTAATTTTCTGTACTAAAAATATATTTTTAAAGCAGGTCTCCGTCCCTACTTTTTCTTGTATGCAATGCATAATGGATTTCCATCTAATCCATTATGGCTGTGGCTCCTTGTCCTCACCAAGGTTTTGTCTTTTTTAAATGAAGTTTTAATAAAGCACGACCGAGGGTGTCCAAGGTCAATTATAATCTGCCTCTCCCCGGGTACAGATACTTGTGCTTAGTTAAGCATAATATCTGTCAGTCATAGACCAGTAATCCATAATGTCTGTGGAGGCAAGCGAAGGCTGAAGCGATCTAACAGAAATGTTTTTGTGTGTTGGTGCACTGTGCTTGTGTGTATTCGGTGGTGTTGACTGTTTTTCCCTTTGATTGGCACATAAGGTCGACATTTCCTGTTAACAGGTGGATGGAAAAGCTCACTTCATCCTTATTATTTACAGTGCATGTCAGTTTGGGGGAATATATCTCTATGCATCATGAATAAGTTGAGAGTCAAAAAAGAAAATGGATATTAATTTAATATAGTGGAAGATATATATTAATTTAATATAGAAGAAGTGTGTGTGTGTGTGTGTGTGTGTGGTTTAGTAGGTTAAAGGTGCACTCAGTATTTTTTTGTTTATGTTGTGCTGGATGAGTTCACAGTCATCTTGGGCTTTACTGACACCTGGTGGTGTTTTGTATAATGAAATAGGATTGTGTGCACTTCTGCCTGCACTTGTTTCTTAAATTAGAGCTAATTTTGTTCACATTTTATTAATGTACATTTTAAATAAATATAAGGTTGTTTTAGTGCCAATGTGTGTATGGGAACTGTGAGTTAGCAGTGTATTTGCAATAAGCTTGGCATTTAGGACCTCCATGCTCATCAAAAATTCTCTCTCTCTCTCTCTCTCTCTCTCTCTCTCTCTTTCCTCACTCCCAGCTATGTACAGATGGGTCTTTGACAGGTCTACAGCTGTTCCCCTAATTGTTCATTAAGTGTTCTATTGATTCCTTGATTCACAGTACATGTGTGTTTCACACTGGCTCTGGTCTAAAGAGGCAGATCCACACTTCCAGCCCCTGAGATGACAAAACCGGCTCAAGCCGAAAATGCAAGCTGTCACTTTTAATCCAGCCTGTTCCCCTCCAAGGACGCACCCAGGATTGCCTCCGATCACCTGCTAGCTTTTTATTAGCTAAACTTTTAGCATCAATCAATTAAAGTGGGGCCAGTAGCATGAAAAATATTTAATTCCTCGTTAGGCCGGCCTCGCCTTGGATTGCACCTGGCTGACAGGCGAGGGTTTATGCGAGTGTTATCATTGCAGAGAATCAGTTGCGATTACATAGACTTTGCGTGGCGTGTTCGGGGGGAGGGGTGAAACAAAATGGCGTACATACAGCAATCACCAGCGATATAAGTGAGGGCATATGGGACACGGGAAAAAAGAGAGAGAGAAGCTCTTGCTCGTCCCTGCCGTCGACTCCAGGCAATTTTTAAAAAGATAAGATCATTTCCAATTGTGGATTGTGGCAGTCAAGCTGGTGTCTCCTCAGGCTGATCCAGATTTAATCTCCAGACAGGGCAGATCAGAAACACGGACGCCCTCACAGGCTGACCATAAATCTCCTGCCTAACAAATAGACACTGATAAAACTGTAAAAGTTATTTAAATTCTCCTAATAGACAGATTTATCCATCCTGGTGCTCTTGGCTCCGGTGCGGCTGTCTTTGACAAAGTCATCCTTACCTATTTCATCTTCGCAGATAAAAATGTAGAGCAGGTGAACAAGATTAAAAACAGACACATGCTCTGGAAAAAGGAGATGTATTTCTCCTACACAACTGAGACAAGAACGAGAATGCGTAGCACATAACAGCACATCATTTACCTCAAATAAGAATGTAAGAAATAGCAATTGCAAATGTGGTCAAGAATAGAAATACAAAAGGCCTGGATAGACAGCAAGCATTTCTTTTTCATCTTGCGATTTGGCTTTACAACTAGATGCAACACTACAATGGGTCCTTCGTATGTGTGGTATGAACTATAACGCCACTCATGGACTGATAATGTTCTCTGTTAAACACAATCATTTACTCACGCCTCCTCTTTAGATACGTCTCCAGGACGCCAATTAATATTACATAGCTTGGTGACTTATCTTGTAATGTTGTGTGATAATGGATTACCAGAGGGATGGTGGTAATCCAGTGGTTAGGGAACTGAAATGGTAATACAAACGTGACTTGTTTGATCCAGTGAAGAGAAAATGGACTTACAAGTGCTAAAAAATCAAAATCTAAGTCGACTGGCTTTTAGTCCCTTTGTTAGCTTAAACGCAATTATAATATTTCCCATAGAGTTTTCCCATATTGATGACTGCACTCCTGGACAAATCCATTTTTTGCATAATCATATGATCTCAAGAATATGCCCCACCCCATCACTAAAAATGAAGCAAATCATAGTTTACAGAGAAGATGTAATTTTAGGGCTATTGGCTATTTAAAAAAAGTTTTTCCTTTTTTCCTTTAAGGAAAGTTTTTCCTTTTTTTGTCAAATCAATTTACAAATAGCTTACTTGTCATATCTAAAAATACAAAATAGGAAAATATTTTAACTTTATAAATATATTTCACAATTCTGCTTTGACATCCAATATGCCACAAATGACTGGAAACATGGTACGACGATCGTTGTTTGAACCATAAATGCTGGAGACACAATATTTTTGAGATAGGATCAGGCATTACGAGTCGTGCTTCCTAACTTAGGACAGTGCAACAGAGTTTTATTTGCTTTCAGTGCTGAAGGCCACGACCTTTAGGTTGCTAACAGCAGCACCCTGACCACACTGACCACACACTCACGCACATACACAGAATGATAGGTGGTCATGAACCATTGCTCTATGGCCTTGCTTGCCTTTGCAGTTTTGTGGCGATACTTACAAGGCCTTTTGATTCTTAACTCTTCTTTGCCAGCTCTGTTATAAACTGCTCTACAAATTACCAGGAAAAGAAAAATGAAAGGTTGGCACATTTTAGATGTTATCCTTACATTTCTTCAAGGGCTGACTTCTGGTTCTTTATTCCTCACAGTATATACAGTAATGTTATAATAAATTGTGTATCCATGTTACTGATTTTAACTATTAACCTATTACTAAAGATACTATTAACTGACAGCAGATTAGTATGCAATACAATGAATAAAGCAAATTGTAAGTAATGTACATATGATTTATTCGTAATATATGATTGAGTTCAAAGATAAATACCTGAAATTCATTAGTTTTTTTTTTATAAAAGTATCACAGCAGCACTAATGTACTGTATGCATTTGAGTACTGTATGCATACTGTGTACAATAACAGTGTACATTAGTGTCCATTTAAGGACAATTAATAACAATAGCAAAAATTGTAATTACAATAAAAATAATGTTTATGGTGCTCTAAGCAGGAAGGACCTGTCTAGATAATATAATTTAGCTTCTTTCTATGACACCTCAAACACAGTATTATATATAGATGGTGTGGTTGATAATCATCATTGTAAACTATCTAAAAAACTTCAAATCCAGAATTCAGGTTTAATGAGGTAGAAGTGTTGCCATTATTTTTTATCAGGACTAATAACGTATTGAGGTTCTCATTCCACTCTCAGAGTCTTTTGTTTCGTCTGTCACCCGCCCCTCTCTCTCTCCTTTCAGGCCAACCTGCTCTGTAGTTAAACAAATACTCACATTTCTGTTTAACGCTTACATTCACTCACGCACACACAAATTCAACTTCTCCAGTTCTGAGTGCAAGGGCTGATTGGGGCTGATCTTAAAGAGAGCACTCCAAGCCACTGTTTACCAACATTTCAGTTTCTATGGCTCATCTATCAGAGAGGGGAATAAAAGAGCGGTCAGAGGGGTGTTGGACTTGTCTTTAACCTTGATGATGTTTCCAGTGAGGCCTTATAATGGGCCCCTAATTGCTTTCGTGGAGAAGGGGGACGTGTTGACATTTCCTTTTGTGCTGGCAAGGGGCTGCGGCTCTAACCATTATGCTAATCCAACCATTATATATCCAAGGCTATTTATGGGCCTGACACAAGTGATGTTGCAGGTAAAGGGCTGTGAAATGGTCTGTAAACAGAGAGAATTGATTCCCGGGCTCCGGCACCGGTCACAGGTTCTGAGCAGAGAAAGACTTGCCGTCTTCACACTCATCCAAGCCCTAAAAATTGCCACAGACGGCTTCAGCGGGCCTGTCTACTGCTTGGCATAAAAACAGGAAATGTGAAGGAGATCGGCTGACTGTGTGTAGAAAACAAAACTGAAATAATGCATCTGCAGACACATGAACTTCACACTGTGCTTGTATGAAAAGTGCATGCTAGTGTGTAGGAAATCATGGAAGAACTATTTAAATGTACCAAATGAATTGCTAAATTTAAATTGTTCTAATTCAAAAACATACAATTACAAGAAAAAAAATAATTTACATGAATATGGTATTCCAGTTTCCAGACACTGCAGAGAATGTCGAAATGAATTCATTAAATTTCATTTTAATGACCAGCTTGTAACAAACCCTATGAATTCCAAATTCATTTAGGCCGGTTTCTATTCACTGCCCTGAAAAGACTGTAAAACCTGCCCAGTGTTGACTGAAAAACTGTATTGAATGAATCTGTCTGCTAATCTAATATTTCTGTAGAATATTCATCAGTACGGTAAGTATAATTTAATTCAATCCTACAATATCACCAAAATGAAATATGTTTCTCCTTTTTTCCTGGTACATCCTGTTTTTATAAAAAAAAAAACAGTTTGTTTTTTCTATTATTATTTATAAGCATTTATCCAAACAATAAGAGATTTGTTGGTTAGATTTTGTTGTCCTTATTCATTTTTGGTTTTTTTTATTCATTTTTTAAAACCATCTCCAGCATACAATTATATTACTTATATTATATATAATGCTAATAAAAAGGCAACTTATTTGAGTAATATTGGAAAGACTGAAATAAAATTCAGATGATTCAACATTTCTGTCAAAAGCAGACTATCTCCCTTAATTAACAAGATCTATATGTGCTAAAATAATAAATCTACTGGATTAATCAAAGCTCCAGCATTTCCCTTGTAAGATAGAATTTTAATAAGAACCACAAGGCTAATAAAAGATAGCGCTGTCATAATCAATCAGCCAGACCAGTGTCAGCTTCACACACTGTGCAGGTAAGAACCTGGCTTCACATTAAGGTCATTCAAAAGGAACATTATAGTAAAAACTTTCATTTTTCTGCAACCAAAAATGTAACTGTTGTATGGTTGTTGTCTCCTCAAACTATATTAAAATTAAAACTACAATAATTTTTAAAAAACAAAAATATGCACACAACCACCACCAAAATGTGCACACAACCAAGTATGAAAAGAATTAAATTACTTTGTTTTATATGTTTATATATGTAACAAACAGTCTATTTTCCATGTCCATCATTCTCAACACCTATTCATGTACAATGTACCACATTTCCATACTTTGAGATTAACTTAAGAGACCAGAGGCAAAGCTGTATTCTCTCCATCGCTGCACTGGCCCCAAAGGGACACAAGACAGATTTGCATGTCTGGTGTTGTCCTCTGCTGCTACCTGCTGTTAATGCATTTTATAAAAAGACTGATCTCTCAACAGCATCTTCAGTACCTGCAGTGAATACAACTGCAAGCACCCAAACATTATGTGTGTCTTATGTATACAGTAATATTAAAACACAAAGTTGCATAAAATAAGTGGAAATGCAAACACAAAAAAATAAAGAAACATGCTAAAGATATGTAAATCCTGGAGGAAAGTTTTATTGTCCGGAAGCTTGTCTTTTAAAGCTTTTAAAGTAATTTTACCGAAATTTACTGGCGATTTAGTAATGTTTCATACAAATCTTAAAAATAAAAATAGGTACAGAAGTGCTATATATAGAGCTATAAAATTAATTTAGATAATAACAGATCAGATATTTTGGTCCAAGGTTTGATAAGAAAGATTGAGATAACTTTGTAAGAACTACAGACTACAGATTTTGGTATTTTAGCACAGTCCCAGACACTGTCTCTCCTGAAAGTCTACAGCAGACAGACACGAGATTACAGGGGTAGCTGCATTTAAGCAAATGTCTCCATTTGAGCCCCATTTAATCTCTTTGCCATTTTGGAGACACAACTGAGACAATGAGAGATCTCATTTGTAATTTTCATTTATGGGATGCAAGACATCAAGCCAGCAATGACATATTTGTTTACTGCTGGAGTGGGGCACGTGAGGTCACAGACAGAGGTCACGGCAGGTACTTCAGCTCACCTTTGCCTTGTCCCCTACATGACTGACCTAGACATGCTGATTATCTATTATCTTGTTATTGGACATAAATTTTACAAGCTGTTGAGAGTGTGGCAAAATCAATACCTTTTAAATGATGTTTATGTGTGATTAACTGTTAATATCCTCACAAATTATTTAATATAATAAGGTCATTTGTCTTTCACACTGGCTCGGCACATGGCAAAGAATAATAGAATAATAAATGAGAACACTAGTAAAGAGGAGATTTTCAGATGCTTCATCCAGCTAGTTTTATCACCCATATCCTCTTTACAGCCACAAAGCAGCACTATGGTTATTTTATGCAAGTAATAAAATTAGCCTGAGATGGAATTAGCAGACTCGGGGCTCTTTATAGGTCAAGCCGGTGGTTTATGAGCCTGTGACTCCCTCACACTATTGTCAAGAGGCTAGTTAGAGGGGTCTTTAAGCATGATTTAATATGTCCATGCCTCGGAAAATAGTTAAATAGCTAATTAAATGGAGGAGTTAATTTACATATTAATTGACCTTCCAGTAATATTTATATTGATACCTATATGAGGACCCCTTGTCTTCATTGCCTTTCATCATAGTTAGTCTGAGCAAATATGGTGTAACTTTTTTGTTTAAACTCAAGTTGCTCTTTATCGTTGCTGGAGAGGCGCCTCGGACCCGCACGCCAAGGCTCTCCAACGCAGCTGGCGGGGGCCCGCGCGGCCCCGCTGCCTTTTGTTGTGAGATAATGGGATAGTGCCATAAACAGCCTTGTGAAGTGGTCCCGAGGGCCCTCCAGAAGAGATATGGGGAATGAATGGAGGCAAGGATAGGACACTGGCGGAGGGTGGGGACATGCTCAGAGGGTTTTCTGGAACACTGCCTGTGTCAAAGCTACTCTTAATTATAACACTGATCGCTAATCAGCCTCTATGTTGAACAGTCCCCTGAGGCATATCATTACCTCAGCTTGTCAGGAGCAGGCATAACATTTTAGCTGCACTTATACGCCAAGGTTATCTACTGCCCTCAGCGCACCAATTTTCCACTGTGTGTGTTGTTTGTTGGTCTGAAATGCAGAAATAACTAGAGGGTCTCTTTGGCTGAACTAAACTTCATCAAAATTTTCACTCTTTTCAAAAATATAAAGTTGTTGGTGAAACTAACGCCATTGGTGGCTGAGGCAAAAAACGGCACGTCATGAATGCTAATGTTTTGCGCTAACAATGCTTTGACAGGTCTGATTGATTCACGCATCAATGTTTGTTTCCAACTCAAAGCAACTCCTTTCACTGCTTATATTGTGTTCTTTGCAACTGTGCCTGGAACCGTGTTTTGAGGATGTATCATTTGTCACCACTTGTACCTCTTTTGTGTCCACTATTCTCTTCAAACAATACACTGTCTAAAGGATTAGCATGCTGGCCATATTGGACAATAGAGAGACTGAATGGATTTCTGAAGCCTGTGTAAACTGAAAATGTGGCAGCAAATGGCTGCCACATTGAAAGAGATTTGAAAGAGATTTAAAACTTTGGCTGTCTCAATATTTAGCTGAAAAGATGCTGGTAATTACCCTAAAGGACACTACGGAACAATTGTTTTGACATATATTGAGTCGGTTCAAGTTACCCAATTGCTTTTAACATTTTGTTTTTTTAACTTAAAACATAAATTGTCATTCACAACTTAAACAAAAAAAAACTAAATAAAATTAATAAAACCAAAGTATATTTAACCCTATAGTAAGTATATGATGTTAATTAACATTACCCTGTGCTTGTATAAATATACTGTTACAAGGATCCCTGTAAAATAAAGTGAAATTACTGTAAATGCAAAAAACAATATAGGAAAATATTACAAGAAAGTGTGAAAATTACAGTAATAATAGGCTGCTGAGGTATTAGCTTCATTAATGGAATGGATGTAGAGGATTTAGTTAAATTACTTTAGAATAAGATTGCACAACAATTGAATCTTGGCATCAACACAGACTTATCATTAGTATTCAGACACTGCAGAGGTTATGCTACAACTTTCTACTTTTTCCTAAATTCTACTTTTTGATAACACTTATTACTGTTTTATACTTTTTGACAACAGATTACAGACGATATTTTTTAGAATAAAGACAAGGACATTGGATATCACATTAATTTTAATGTATTGGGCAGCCAAAG
Organism: Ambastaia sidthimunki; assembly: GCA_036877625.1. Classification (NCBI taxonomy): domain Eukaryota; kingdom Metazoa; phylum Chordata; class Actinopteri; order Cypriniformes; family Botiidae; genus Ambastaia; species Ambastaia sidthimunki. The sequence continues at coordinate 21,758 of JAZGTK010002319.1, forward strand.
GATCATGACATCACCCCAGGCCAGATTTGTACCTATATCTTCATGAGCACAACAGATCTTTGTTTCACAAGCACATACGCTACACACAAACACTGCCACTGCAATGAAAAGTAGCCCCATTTTCTTGCCCAAGCAGAGATCCAGTTGTATGAAAAATGATCTATATGTTGGATCATCTTAATGACCCAAGTGTGGGAGACTAAACGGATGTTGCACACTCCTGCTGGTCTTCACACACAAAAAAACAGACTGTCTGATTCTGAGCCAGCTGCTTCAAACAGCCCAGTCCCATGATTCCACACCATGGGTTGAGACACCACCAAACACCTGTACATCCTCATATGAAAATATCTGCAAACAAAAATGACACATCTTGACCAGTAAAATCAAACAAATATCCCTTTGTTCAGCAGTACTGGCCGTTTGTGTAATCAGCTATAACAAGTCCAGCCTTTTAATTCCAATTGGTGAGTCAAGTGGAAAGTTCTCTGATGGATGTACAGCCATTTGACAAGACAGCAATTGCTGCAGCAGGGCTTAGAAATAAATTCACCAGAGCTACTGGGCTTCAGTCCAGCCTTTAGCCCATGGCAGGTTTGTTATTGCTATAGTGCAGGCTCGGATGCTAACAGTAGCTATATGGAAGTCAGAGGTTCTGGCTAGGGCAGAGGGTGGGGGCTTTGCTGAATGTGTCAGCTGTGCAGGAACAATAATCGCAGGCCTGGTCACCGAACCGAGCATCCAGCCTTTTTTCACTGAATAACTCTATAAAATGGACACCTGCCACGTCGGCCACATGTATCACAGGGGCCCTTGTGAACGCAGGCCCGTGCAATCGGCCCCGAGTCACGGCTAGTTGCCCACTGATATATCAGATGTGAGCTTCTGCGGTGCAAGGTTCAGCACCCCAGCCAAATGTTGAAGTTATTTGTTCTTGTCATTAAACTAAACTTTATTGTGACCCTCTCAGGCTGTTATTGCACTGGTAGCACTTCTTCTGAGCCGGACTTTATCATTCCCTCCATCTATGAATCTCCCAGGTTTTGCCACTGCACTTCAGTGAGCAATAATTCCTAGGCGCCCTCACACACCGGAAGGGCAGGGGAAAGAAAAAAGAGGGAGAGCCATAGGGACAGAACAGATATGACAAGATGTTTTTTTCAATTTGCTCTAGTCTTATTTTGCAATTTAATAAAACTTTCAAAGCATGGGCTATGGTCAGCCAGGTATGTTATCAATTCCAGTTTTAGAAACATGAGCTCTATTCCAAAACCCATTGAGCTGCCTACATAGGCACCTGCTTTAAGGCAGCACTCGAACCACTATGAAACGATGTACATAGGTAGCTACATAAATGGAGCCCTGCAATTTAATTTGTTTGAAATTAGCCAAACTTGTTGGCCTGTTGCTATAATAACACAATGACACTCTAGTAAGTACAAAAATACATGGCCCACACAAATAGTTGGTAAAATATTTAATAATAGCTTTTGTGTGGTATTGAATAAAATATTTGTTTATAATCAACATTTCTATACATGCAGTGCTTTTTTTCCCAGTTTGGATTTTGTATTGAAGAAAGCAACATAATTAAATCTTAAATCTTTGGAACAGTGAATTGCCTTCAGTCATTTTACCAGATTTTGGAACAGAGCAATGGTTTGCATTGTAAGACAATGGATATGTGAATCTTCATATTCAACAACCCAGCTAATTTTAGGTTGCAAGAACATTTCTCTAACATTTACATTTATTCATTTGGCAGTCGTGGCTTACAGTGAATTTAAGGTACACATTTTTATCAGTACTTATGTACCCTTGGATCAAACCCACAACCTTTGCGCTGCTAACGCAATGCTCTACCAGTTGAGCTACAGGAACACATTTTCATTAAGTTACAAAAATATAAAAAATTTTATTTTGAAAGTACTAGGAACATTTAAAACGCACTTTTTTACGCAATGTATTAACATTATTGCTTGGTTACAATTAGGAATGTTATTCAAATATTATTTATTTCTGCAACATTTTTAAAACTTTCCACTAACTATTTAAGAAAAACATTTGATAAATAACATAAAAACGTTCCATTAGCATTACTGCAAAAATTGTTTTTTATAACTTAAAGAGAACTTGTAGAGATTATTAGCCAACATTCTGAAAACGTTCCCTGCTAGCTTGGAAAAGCACACAGATGCATAGATTGCTACAGTGGCCACAAAGCAGTAATTGCAAAGGTAAGTCAATTACCATTCAAATTTTAATTCAATCATTACTCACCAATCTTATAGAACACCAATAGTAAATATACATAGAAATAGCAAACATACAATATTGTGTAATAGCCAAAAGGGAAAACCGTTTTTAACACAAGTGTATTTTCCAAAGTTTCTTAAAAGATACTGTGGGGTGATAAAAAATATAAACTGCATATAAATTAGGTGACCTAAAACTGCAGTCCATGTCCTGTCATATCTGGGTGATTTCCAATAGCTATCCTGTCGAAGGGGCAAAAAATTATTAATATCCTATTATTTTCAGGTGTGATTAAATACAGCTTAATGATAACATCATGCTAGTTTATCACCTTGTGTGGTATAAAGCTACAACGTGTGACTTAGACTAAATCTGGCTTCAGTTGATATCTGACACATTTGCTCTGTTGCAGAAACTAGTGAGCTACCTACAGAGGCTGGATCAACCAAAAGGTTGATGTCATAATTATGTTGCCTCCCATTTTTTTATGTGGCCTCGCCAAATTTTTTGGTCTAATTGCATATATTCCTCATGGATAAAGCAATCACAGAATGCAATGCACCAATTTTAGAGTAAAAAACAAGATTAAGTAACATTATAAATGTATTTATATTTCACTTAATACTAAAAAGTATTAATAAAACCAAAAATGTTCACAAAATAAAAATGTAAACAAAATGTATTATTTTACTCACTTTATGTATGTGCAGTGTTTGTTTATGCTTATTAGAATATTTCACCATTAGCTTAGCAACACGCTAATACTGAACTCAAGTCTCCCGTCCCAGAAAGCTATTTGTGTGACAGGTGGCATTGATCCCTATGTAGGGTGTTCCACTTATGAGGTTCTATGATAGTAAGGTGCTGCCATAGGCAGCAGGCAATGAGGCATCTCACTAGGTTTTGGAACAGAGCTAAAATGTTTCCTCTCTATAAACGAGATTACTTATGCTGAAACGATTCATCCGCTTGGTCAGTTTCTCACTGACAGCATGGCCTTGGCACACAGCCCTTCTGTTTCCTTGTCGCCTTTTTACCAATCAGGTAAAAATGGCAAGTTTTTGCTCTTTAAGATGGCGGGACATAACCTGTCCATGGAACATAAATGTGTCAGGCCTTTTTGTCTAAGATGAACGGAGCCCTGCATGCCTGCCTTCATAAAAAGGCCTTTAAACCCACGTCTGGGTTCCTTTTTCAAGGAAGCATGAGATTAAAGAACAAGGGTCTCAGCTTGGTAAATGTAATGGATTGCCAGAGAAAGTTTAAATGCACCATCGGTCTGTGGTAGGGGGTGGAAGAAGGCCATTATGCAAAAGATAGCTGCGCATGTAATCTGCACCCTGTCTCTCAGGCAGGAAAGACAAAGAACACACAACCAGGCGGTCCCGATTGCTTCTTAAGAAACCCTCGCACCTCAGCGCCATGATGGATTTTCATATTTTGACTGTTAATATGTTTGAATGAAAATTATTTATACATTTCCACATAGCACAAGCACCTGTTTAGTGATTACTATCTACACAGATGGAAGCAGAGGTATTGGGGAAATTTTCATGTCATCAACTGATGTATTTACAGATTAAGGCCTGATTGTGGACCGGAATGGGTCCTGCGTGGAATGGTTTGCCCGACCCGATGACAATTCTGATCCTGACGAGACGTCTCAGCATCTTCTGTTATTGATGCGCTCAGTGCAAATGCATCCGGCAAATGCGCTGATCGTCTACGCGTGAGATGCACGTTTGGGAATTGTGGGTAGCGAGGGGTGTGTAATGCATTCTTCTACAGACAGGAAAAGCAGATCCTGTTTTCATCCATGAGCTGATCCAATCATATACATGCGATACGCATATATGATAAACTGATCCAGCATTTATTATCTCAAAAAAATGAGGGTAGAATGAGAAACAGAGAAAAAGATGCAAAAGATAAACTCTTTTTGTATGCATTCCTTGTAATGGTGATTTGGTGATAAGGTGCTCAAATGAAGTCACAGGGATCACATGTTCCTCTGTCTAGCCTGTCCGAGATTATTTCAGTATGTTCCAGCAGAACACTGGAAGTCATTTTTACAGCCAGCTCTACAGTGACTTCATAAGTTTGTAATTTTACATGTCCACGTACAGAGTAAACGTACTGGTCTACAAATGCCCAGATTTTAGTTTAATATGTGCATTCTGCACTCACTACAAATGAAATACAATTAAACTAAAAAAGATCTGTTGGTGTCAGATCTGTTTCTGTAAATTATTAGTAAATGTTTAAAAGTTGTCATGTGCACAATGCCATGCAATGGTACAAATGCAATTAAATGTTTTGTCTATCTCCGTCCCTGTATTTATATGCAAATAAATAACATCTTCCCTGAAATGTGTTAAAAATACATAAATTAACTCTCTATAAAAAGACAATGAAACAGATAACAACTAGAACCCTAACCAGACCCATGCTTTAAACTAATTTACAACATAATGCCAACACATGAAATGCAACGATCTCTAAAACAGGAAAAAATCCTTCTAAAGGATCAAAAGATGATATAACCATAAAAATCTCCAAAACCTCCATCTGCCTAAAACATCCATTTAAAGTTGCGTCTGGTCCCCAGACCCCTAACCCTTCTTTCACAGCATCCCAACATCAGACAAGCCCTCAGGCTGCACCCCTCGTTCCACCTCCCCTGACAGTTATAACTGCACTGAGCCTCGTCTCTGGGCTCCGGTTTAGACCTGATTTGAATATGGGCTTGTTTTATAGAGGCAGGTAATTGGAAGAGGGTGATTTACTACAGTGTATACAGGGCCTGCATCCAACAAAATATCTGGAAGCAGGGAATAATCACTTCCCCAGCCGCCGTGACATTTATCTGGACACAGGTATATTTTAAACACCCTGCGTTGACAGTGTTGACTATTAGCTGAGAAATAAATTATTCACCACTTACAAGGGGAGAAAAAATGAGAAAATTCTCCTTTCTACAGCCATAACAGGACAAAGCAGCACACCTATGAAAAAAAGAGGAGTGAGGAAGGCAGTCATTTTTCGTTCAATTACAGAAGGCAAATATTTATTATTTATAAGTACTTGCCTTGTATGGGCTTAAATGTTATTTATGAACCTGTTGCATAGTGATTTCCAATGTAACTCATTATTTTTCGCCAGAGGGTGTTGTAAAGGAGCAAGGATATATTTAATGACACTCTGCTAGTCGGTGCAATTACACTGTAATCATTATGTAAAATGTGCTATTAATTAAACCAATTTTCTGCTGGGAACACTCTTTTCTCCAGGGCCTCATCTTCATTGTTCAGCATTGTCTCCTCTGTTTTTCTCCCCTCCTCTATAATGTTGTGACTTGGGCACATACATATTTATAAAAGAAATTTTCATTAGTGCCCTGTGTTAATAGGACCGCATTAATATGGAGATGTTCTGAGGTAGTTTCGTGCTTAATAAAATCTGAACTTTGTGGGGGTGGAACTTTGTGGTAAACAGTTCTCTAACTAACTAATTTAAAAATTCAAATCAATATTTGGCTCTTGCATTAAAATATACAGTACACCTAGAGAGGGAGGGTGTATAGGTTTGAACATAAGGTCCAGGTGAAATACATGGTTTATGATTTTAAGTAGCACTGATTAGCTTATTGGCTAACATAGTGTCATATTAGATCATCCTTGTTTTTGGCTATAATGCACCAATAAAACAGACCCCCACTATTATACATATGTTCTTTGATGTTCTTGCAAATAATTACACCACAATGCATCAAAATCTACAAATTTGTAGATTAAAATACAAATTGCAGGACACCCTAATTAACATATTTCAGCAATAATGTTTACATCTGAAAAACTACGGCCCTGCATTAAGAACCGTGACTCTCTTGCTTCTTGCTACTCCACTAGATGTAAATGTTGTTGTTCAAGCAGCTGCTGTTTGGACACAATTGAGGTTGAGTTCCAGGTTGAGTTCAGAGATCACATCAGTTTCATTGTGGGATGGCACCGCAGTCTAATGTTTATTTAATTAGTTGTACATTGATTTTCTTTCTGAGGGGAAAAAACAAACAACAAAAACAAACAAACAAAAATGTTGTTCTGCTTTTGTGAACTTTAACTTTGCACATCTAGATAAATCTGTGCCTTAAATGCAATAAAAATAGACAAGAATGAATAAACTTCGTCCAAATCGGTGTGTTTGAAATCAACAAGATTAGATGCTATAGTGAATAAAATGCTTTAAACAAACAAACAAAACCAAACCTTTAAACCTTTTTTAAATATACATCTAAGTTTGAGACTTTAAAAATGTGATTATTAAAGAGATAGTTCACTCAATTTGTTTCATTCTATAATTTACTCACCCTCATGTCATTCCAAACCAGCGTGACCTTTATCATCTGTGAAACACTAAAAAATATATTTTAAGAAACGTTTCAGTGGTTTTGTACAAAATATCTTCTTTTGTGTTCCTCAGAAGCAAATAAGTCAGGTTGGGAATGACATGAACATGAGCAAATACTAGATTTTTAATTTTTAGGTGAACTATCCTTTAAGCAGTTGGACACAGTATTAATATATTAATAACGCCTGGGTATAATCTCTGTCATCTACACAAATAGTTTTTTCCAGTCAACATAATGGTTGTGTTTTGATTACAGTCAGGTAAACAACAGACAATATTGTGCTTTTTATGGGAATCTTCAATTACAATATTTATCCTGCACAGTCTGTTGCATCCCAGTATTTGAATGAACCAATCCCATTACAATCCATTTCCCGCCCACCCAGTGTCACATTGGACTACATGATTGATAAACTAACATCAAGACTATATTACGACTTCCTCCAATCTAATAGGGCGAGAGAGGCAGAATTGTATGTGGGAGAGAAAAAGTGAGAGAGGTAGCCAAGGGAGGACCAAATTGTACATCAGGAGCATTATGTACATTATCATCATCGCCTGCGTTCCTGCAGATGAGCAAATTATTAGAACATACTCCTTATCTGTTTGGATAAGCAGAACGCATGTGTGTGATGGATGACCCTGTTTACAGATGAGGTGGGATAATGTTAGGATGAGCTACACCACCGATTGTGCTAGTAATGAGCCCTTGGCTGGTCAGGTGCACAATGAGGGCCAGACGGATTACACCGCCCGACCGGCAGATAAGGCAATCTTCCAAACAGCTCTAGATTGATAGAGTCACTGTTCTACACTCACAGAATGTAGAGAAGTGACTCCAGTTTACTTTCCTTGGCAAAATATGGAATTAAAGATTTTCAAGAATACGTAGGGAAAAGTGAAGTTGTATTATTAAATAATCAGAAAAGTAAAGTTAAAATAAATATATAAAAATATCAAATGTTAATATGAAAATAATCTGAAAAGTAGCATATATTCTTATTTTGTTTTTACTAATTAAAAAACAATCGTTTTAAAAACAATGTTAAAAAAAGCTGGACAATGCTGCCATTAGATACAACAACTGTTCAAACAATAGAAACTATTGTAAGGTACTATTCTGGAAAAACCAACCAAGATAGTAACTGGTTTAGGGATCCAACACTGAATATTAGGTGAATAATAAACTGAAGTGGTATCTTTTAACTTAAGCTAAATGATATCATCAGGTTGCCATCACATACTGCTTGCATCTCCTTATAAGACCTGAAAATAAATGAAGGCAGCAAACTCTTTTCGAACACAGTGAATTTGATCAATATCAAAAGCACCTGTTTGGGGTCAATCAGAACGAATAAATCAATAGGCCTGGAGAAAAATGGCATAACGGGGAAGGTTAAGTGTTCGGAATGAAATGCGTTCCCTGGAGCATGCAGAAAGAGTCATGGAAAAGAGGGCAGGAGGTTCTCTGCATAAGTCAATGGTGCCCTCGTCATCTTTCTCCTCGTGTCACAGGAAATAGACTGATGAATCACTTCCTGGTGTCACTGCTTGGGACTTGTGACAATCAGCGAAATGATTGTGTCTGCCTGCACACATAAACTCATAACTGATAGCCCAAACCCCAAAGACTCTACTCACCATGTGCAGTGATGGAGCATTGGATTAAAATCACTCCCGATGAGGAGGAGCCAGCACCATTTATTATGTACTTCCCCCGGCGCTCCGCCACCCTCCCCTCCTCCCTAACAACCCCCACCCGCCCCCGAACCCCCGGCTGGAATTTTCACCACAAGAACACATTATGGTAATCAGACAGTATGTGTGTATAGGAATCAATCAACAGGAAAGCCATGGCAAAGAGTTATGACAGTACAAAGTCTGTTTGTAACTTTTGATTAATGGAATATTTACCATGGAGCCAGTTGAGAATGAGGCAGGCAAGAGGTGGACTTGGGGGTTAACCCTAAAAATTTCCATTTAAATGCAGGAAAGGAATGGGCCATGCAGCCCAGCTCGCGAGATGCTCTGTTGTGGCCAAACCAATTTGTTAAGGTATAACGTGCGTTGGGTTGGATGAATAACCTGATTCCTCCCATCTTCATCATCATCAAGATTATGCTCCCAATTGCCTTACAGCTACTCGGCTGATACATGCAGTTGTTTTCCTTTATGTTATATCATGGCTTACAAATATATACATCCCTGTAAGGTATTTTCAGCAGGCAAATGAAAAGTAATCAGTCTCGGAATGTAGAAAGTGCAGGGCTTTATGGAACTCTTATTGAAGTATGTGAACCATACAGCGCTCCAGCCTAAATGTAAACCATCTTTTCCTGAAACAGAAAAAAACAATGTTCATCAATAACGCAACATGTTAAGAAAACCACTGAATGTAACTGTAAACTGTAAAGTAATTCAACTGCTCAACACTTTATCATGTCCTAACATTCAATTTTACTAATGAAATCACGCAACGGTCATCATACTTTATTTTAGCACACACTGTCAGACCGGCACGCATTTGAACATCTTTGGATATTAGATTTGCAAATCCAAGGTGCAAATTGTTTGTGGAATCTCCATTCTGGCCTTTCTAATGTTGTCATTAGCAATCAGCTCACTAGGAAAACAGGGGCGGGAGAGGGGAAGAAAATCATTTGAACTCATGATCCACGATAGATTGGCCCGTGTGCCGGGGTCGTCACTGGGCCAGGATGACAGTTCAGGTCAATACCAAGGTTCAACAAGGTGGCCCCGGCAGGGCCCCAGGGGCCTCGTTCAGAAGCTTGAACTCGGGATCCTGAGGCTTAAGAGTGGTTGACAAGACATTGGCAGTCTTTTTCTGCCGAAGGAGCTGTACAAAAAAGAGGATTAGTGGGGAGCGACAGTGTTGTAGCTGCCTGCTGACTGTGGCAACCTGTGGCCCCCTGGTCACCAGTCCAACCTCTTCACCTGCAACTGTCAGGTCTGTGACAAGATGCTGAGGTATGGAAGGGTGTGGAGGCCCGTCAGGTTCTCTCACATTCATGTCCCATGCTGCCAGCCTAATCCTGTAGCAGAGCCCAGGGGGCACGGCACCCTGGTCACTAATGCTTAAAGTATTGAGTTATTGATATACTCCATAAAGAACTTCATTGATCCCTACACAGACATCACACTACAGTACATGCATACTAAAGCTTTCAGATACTGAAGAGTTACCTGCGCTGACTTACATTTTGTTCTATTAATTCTTTGGCGGAAAGGGAAAAAAGGTTGCGGCATGCAATCGTAGGATGAAAACAAAAGAAATCGAGTTGTATGTGGAAGTCATTAAGATATCTCAGTTTGACACATCCAATCCAGACAAAGGCTTCACTGGGAGGCAAAAAAAGTAATGACTTCCCATGTCCCACCTCACCTCAGCCTGCTGCTTATGAAATATTACTACCCTGCTTGCTTTGCCTTAACAGCTTAGGGGGTATTTGAAAAGTTTGGCAACTTGTCAAATGGATGAATCAGATAGATATATGGCATTGGGGTCATTTCTCTCATGCTTACAGGGTTCAACACAACTTCCTGTAATATCCCTGTCGGCTGATTGAAGACTTAGTTTGGCCGAATGCTGCTAAACCCCAGTGCGTTCAAGCGACTGCCTGACACACGTTTCCAGCGTATATGTTATTCCATATTCTGTGTGCCGCTCCCAGGGCAAGGGGGGTCTCTGCAGGCTGAGATCCTTGTACGCGGCTAACCCCGACACCATCACTATCAATTGTCTTTGAACAGCTCCGATCATCACCTCAATTATCCTCTGTCCAGCCCACCTGGTGCCAACTATATTTGCCAACTATAACTTCTCTGTCGATGAACATAGAATAATGACAGCAGAGGGAGGGGATGTGGTGTATAAAAAGGCAGGAGGGGAGATCTAACAAACATGCTCACACATACACACAAACAAACATGTTGAGTTTTCTTGTTTTATGGGGACATTCTATAGATGATATGGTTTAAATGCTGTACATACTGTATATTCTATTCTATTCTTACACTAACCCTATACCCCT
>JAZGTK010002320.1:0-32467 GCA_036877625.1 Ambastaia sidthimunki
CCTGGAAATGAGCAGAGTAATACCGAATACCGAATAGTAATACCGAATACCGAATATCTTAGGATCAGCGCTGCTTAAATAGCCAGGAGCTAATGAACACACATAGAACAAACAATAAATCTAACAAGCAGTACCAAAAGGGGCCACTAGTGGCCAGAAAAAAACAAAAACTAAGGCAAAATATGACAGACACAAGTGGAAATGTAATGCAAAGGTATCTAATATATTATTTAAGAATACCTATATTAGGTATTCTTTACCTAGAGTAAACAAACTTTGCATGACCTTAACTCTGAAGTCTACAAGCCACTCAGTCAGTCTTAATTTGTAAATTATTCTCACTTGCAAATTGGATCAAAATCAGTGGATTTTGGTCTGGTGTCACTTTGACACAATGTCTGGTCTCACTATAATTCCAATATTTTGTTGTTCGCATTTATTCTTTGCTTTATCATCACTTTATTTTTTTCTATCACTAATATAGTATGATGTTATTTTACATAAGGGAATTTGCCTGAGGAATAGATGGAGAAGAATTTAAATGTATTTTTTGTTTGTTTGGATGGTATTCAGGTGGTAGTTTAGATTTGTCGGAATGCTTTGCAAAAAAGTGTGATTGTAATCTTTGTTACAACTGAACATTTTCTTGGTTCGATTTTTTATTTAACTTGTTTAATTTATACAGATTTTTTTTTGCTAAGTCTTGGCAGACAAAAAAAACCAAACCACTGTGCACTGTTCACTGTGCTAAAGAGCCTGTGTAACACACAAAAATATTTGCTAGATTTACTTGCTCAAGGTTTCTTCTTTAGAAATGTTTCTGCTTTATGTTTATGCTTAAATATAAAACATGGAGTCATTTAAAGCTTTATTATTGGTTAAATGCACTTGACATTTGTTTGTTGTGCTGTGATTGGGCTGTGTTACTATCACTCCATCACACTCTTTTGTTATTGGTTGTCAGTGTGATTTTGTACAGTTTTGTTCTCATCCTCAAATCATCATTGTGAACGTCATCCTCGTTTCCTGAAGGAGGGAACAGAGGCGTTACGTCAACGTGCTGACCTATGGGGTCTTGCTTGGAACCCCTTGGAATCACCTTTGAGTAGGAGAAAAACGCACCAATAAACATTGTCTCAAGGGAAAAGAGCCAATAAACATTGGGCAAAGGAGTTGCAAGTCAAGCCGGCATGTGGCAACAGCTCAGTTTTATTCAGGTTTGTGCTGATATGTGGTCCAGGCCAATCAGCAGTGTAAACTTGTGTAAAACAAAGCTCTCCGTTTATATCCAACAAATTCCACAAGTTTTGTTATTTCTTTGTCTCCAATTTTCTTTCATTCTCTTTTAATGTTCAGGTATTTGTATTGTGTATATTTTGTGTATGTATGTATTTTTTGTGTATTTCATGGTATTATTGCAAATCCCTTATACCCATATCCCATAAGATGTTTTTTCTCTATGTACCATCTCCATGTTAGCTGGAACAGCATATCTTGCCTAATATGATATCTGTCGTCTATTATGTTAATTGACTAAATGTGTCATAGTCTCAGAAGTAAATACCGTTTTAGTTGGCAGTCTGAATACATTACCCTCTCACAGACCACTGAGAGAGGTACAAGCCTTTGCACATATTGACAGGTATTTGTAATGCACGTCTATTTATTAAAATGGTTCAAATGTGTTTTCGTTTGCATCGGTTCAGTAAACATTTTATTCATGTGTTGAACAAGTCTGATAATGTTTCTGTTTTCTGTGTTGTTTATATCTCTTTATATCTCAGTATTATATGTAAAGTTGCTTTGAAGCAATGTAACATTGTAAAGAGTGCTATATAAATAAAATTACATTTAACTGAATTGAATATGGTGTCTCTATGGAAAGCACCACAAGCTGACACATTATGGGTTAGAGATGCAAGTATGGGCCAGTAAGGCATGCTTCTCTATCACTGCTTTCCTGCCTCAGTAACCTACGCAGCGCCCCACGCAGGCAGACCACGGCATCCCAGGTAGGGGGGCGGATAATGGATGTGGAGAGGGTTGCAGCAATTGTTTCTATAAACCCAGGAGAGAGATACCACAGTGCTTGGGCCTCTTTCCTCTCTAGGTAGTAGCCACAAATAAAAAACTTGGGTGAAGCACACTATTCCAAAGGGAAGGGCATTGTGGAGGCCACAACCTACTCGCAGAGAGGTAATACATGTAGATAAGCACGAGGTCGCGCCTTCTGGAAGTGGGGAATACTGTAACACCCATGTCTGGGCTGTCATGTTAGTTTGTCCCATGTTTGTGACCATATTTGGAGTTCCTGTTTTTGTCTGTCCTGTCTGATTAGTCCCACCTGTCTGTAATTAGTGTTTGATTGGTTGTCTGTTTGAAGCTGTTTCATGTTTAGTCAAGTTTGTTGGTTGTTAAAGTAATGTCATGCGTTCTTCTGTGTTGTGTGGTTATGCCTGCTTCCTTCTTGGAGTATTTGGATTAAAAACGTTTATTTGGATTTTATGTTGTTTATGCCTGCTTTGTGAGCGCACACGTTACACTATGTTTAACACATTTGACAGTTACTCTGTGTATACTCTGTTTTCAACTTTTGTATTTTGTTGATGATTTATTGTTTCTTAAATTCAAAATCATATTCTGTTGTTTATTTTTTTTTTTAATTGATGTTTTAACTTGTCTGGCATAGTAAATTGTTTTTCTTGATATAAAGTTCTTCAGAAATTGTTATTACTGTGTCAGGATACGATCATACTGGGGATTTGTAGTTGAATGGAGCACATCAACCAAGATCTTCAGATTTATGTCTATCAAGTGACTTGTTGCATGATCGTGACTAAGATAACTGTTTTTAGATTTGAGTATGATTTAACAAAGGCAAGATTTAATAATATTACAAAATTTACAAGATTTAATAAGATTTAATTAAAAATCCACTTTATCGGCCAGTGCAAGTCCCTAATGAAAGAATAACTAAGAGTATGAGAATTTACAAATAATCAAACCCTAAATTATGATCAACAGATAATTTGGAACAACTAACCTAAATTATATATAAAACTGGAGTCAGATTGGAACTAGCCACAGAGTAAATCCAAATTATAATAAATTAAGAAAACCTTTACAAAAGTGCTGAGGTGTAATGAGGAGGATGAAGCAGTGTTAGAATCCATTTGCTGTGTTTTAATGACGGCAGACTTAAATAACATAAACATGATGCAGGCAGAGAATCATACACAAAGTATATGGCAGTCCGATCTTTCAGTAAACAGAAGGGTAATCCAAGAGGCAAAAACGTGACAACAGGCAATGGGTCAAAAACAGTATAAACAATCCAATCAGGCAAACAATCAAAAGGGTAATCCAAGACATGGTAATCCAGTAAACAGGCAGAAATCAAGACAAGGCACACAGGCAGATAACAATGGTAAATGCTCTGTAAGGCAGATTAACTGGCAATACTTCATAATGTGTTAGCACATGGTTTCAGTTTAAATAGGCACAAACAGAAAGTGAACAGAGAAGCAGAGGGAGCGGCACACAGTCAGGGCTCCCTCTGCTGGCGTGGCCTGACATTTGTTACGAGGAAAGACAGAACACGTAAGATACCTTCACCACACCATTAGATTCCGTCATTGGGCCAATGGGTGGTCCTTTCACTGGCCTACGCTAGCTGTGCCATGCCTGCTGTCTATGGTGCTGACACTGTTACTCATATATTATTTATATGATTTTAAAGGCCGTAATGTTACTGAATTTTAGTGGCATTCCTCTGTGTAACAATTTTAATGAAAATGTACATTTTCACATGTTTTTAAAAGGACCCAAACCCAAATCTGTCTGTTCACACCGGTACAGGCCTGCAATCCAAGCAAAGGCTTACACTCAGCCTTATTCACTCAGCCTAACACTCAGTTAAGAATATTCTTAACTGCCACCCCGCTACCCCATTAATGTCTGTAGTGTCTTACAGCCTCTCTTTTTACCTTGATCCATCTTTTGTGGATTATTTAATTACTGGGCTTTCTCAGAGTTTCAGCTCAGAGTTCTTTCTTCTTTATCTACTTCCTATGTAGCTGAAAGCCTGCAGTCAGCTGTAACTGAACCCAATGTATTTTCTGTTCTATTAGACAAAGTTGTTTAAAAAAGTTATGCCATTGGTCCCTTCAGCTCCGCTCATTTGTCTCTTTTCCATGTTAATTCCCTCGGCATACCCACACACAATTATTCAGGAAAAAAAGCGGTTGATATTTGACATTCTAACACCATAATGAGCATCAATGAAGGAATTCCTTTAGAGCCATTCTCCCTACAGTACACTTCAGCAGATAACATTATGAAGTTAATACAGCTGGCAGGCCCAGGTGCTTGGCTAGTGAAAGCTAAAGCTTAAAACCATCCCTATTCACCCCTCAAATGGGACACTTTTCGGATTTAAACAAAAACCAAATTTTTTTACTTTGCACAAGTGAGTGCATTGACAAGAATCCATCTCATTAAAATGAACTAAATAAAATGAAGTTCATCGGACCAAAATCGAACCAGCAATCTACTGATGACAAGCCTGACTCACTAACCAGTAGGCCACAACTGCCCCTGATAAGGTTTACATAATACACAACATGTAAATGAAAGGGGGTTGTAAGGGGGGTGGTGGTTTTTTTTGTCATCTCCTCGCATCCCCCTTCAATTTAAACCCTGTTTATAGTTCCCAAAAAGGACGGGGGCTGCGTCAAATTCTAGATCTACTTCACTTCAATCTGTTTCTGAGGAGATACAGATTCAAGATGTTAATAAGGACACATACTTTCACATCAAGATATTGCTGAAACACAGGAAGTTTCTCAGGTTCACCTTCGGGGATGAAGCTTACCCATATCTACTGCTTCCTTTCAGCCTAGCCCTATCACCATGCACCTTCGCGAAGTGTGTGGATGCAGTTCTGGCTCCCTTGAGATTCCAAGGCATCCGCATTCTAAATTACGTAGACGACAGGCTAGTCATGGCCAGCTCCAAGAACTAGCTACACAGCACTGAGATGTCATGTTAGCTCATATGAGGGGCTAGGACTAAGACTCAACCTCAGGAAGAGCATGCATTCTCCAGTTCAGAGAACTACTTTTCTAGGGGTAATTTGGAACTTCACCATTATGTGGGCACAATTGTCTCCTGCATGTGTGGAGTCAATCCTTGCCGGTGTAAGCAGTGTTTGGCTAGGCCAGCACCTAACAGTCCTCCAGATTCACAGGCTGTTAGGCCTCATGGCAGCAGTGGCCATCGTGATTCCCTTGAATCATGAAAAGTGAAAGTGACATGTTTTTTGTCAGATATGGTAACTCATACCTGAAATGTGAACACACACTGCAAGTCATGAACACACACACACCCGGAGCAGTGGGCAGCTATCACTGCAGCGCCCGGGGTTAGGTGGCCTTGCTCAAGGGCACTTCATTTGCTACCTGCTGGCACTGGAATTGAACCAGCAACCTACTGATTACAAGTCCGACTCACTAACCAGTAGGCCACAGCTGCCCCTCATCTCCATGTCTAAGGAAAAATGGGTTTCATCCCAAAAACCACCCGCTAAGGGTGGTAAGGGTTAGCCGCCAAGGTCTTTGTATGTGCCCTTTCTATGTACCTCAGACCCTGGTTTCTCATCTTGAGTCCCACTCTAGAAGTGCTACACCGTCACATGATTCTCCTGATGGACACTTCTCTCATGGACTGGGGTGCGATTCTTGATGGCCACCCAGTCGGTGGGCCTTCATCTCTCCTGGCACATAAGCTGTTTGAAAATGAGGACAGTGTTTCTGGCTCTGAAGCACTTTCTCCCACACCTCAGTGGCCAACATGTTTTAGGCTGTATAGACAACATCACAGTGGTCTCATACATAAATCACTAGGGAGGGCTGCATTTGCATCCCCTGTTCAGGCTGGCACAGTAGTTCTTCTTTGGGCAGGGACAGACTGCTCTCCGTCAGAGCAATGTCCATCCCAGGGCATGCAAATCAGGGAGCATATATCCTTATTATAGTTATTATAGTTTTAAAAGGGTTTATTTTCAGCTCCATTTGAGCCTCTAGAGTTAGCTTTAGCTAAGTTCTAATTCTTAAGGTGCCATTTTTGTATTCAGCACATCACCTTGACGCAACGTCTCATTCCCTGTCTCAGGGAACCGGGTTACATACATAAGCTGAGATGTTGTCTATGTTTAATTTTTCATTACATATTAAACTGCTTTGAAGCAATGCAATATTGTAAAATGCACTATATAAATAAAATTGAATTAAATTTTTTATTAATTAGCCCCATTAATTAGCAGAGCAATAAATTAGTAGCAGAAAATGAAAACAGAAAGTGGCTGTAACACCCCTGTCTGGACTGTCATGTTGGTTTGTCCCATTGTGTGACCATATTTAGAGTTCCTGTTCTTGTTTTGCTTGATTAGTCTCACCTGTCTCTAGTTAGCCTTGATTTGTTTGTTTTTATAAGCTGTTTCATGTTTAGTCTTCCTTGTTGGTTGTTAAAGTAATGTTGTCCGTTTTTCTGTGGTGCCTGTTCATGCCTGTTTCTTTGTTGGATTACTTGGATTAAAAACGTTGATTTTTGGAGATCATCGGTTCATGCCTGTTTGTTGAGCGCAATCATTACAGTGGCTCATGTCCTCTGTGTGAAGTGATTTAGTTCAAACATGAGCTGTATGTTTGTGCTGAATTTAAGATGTTAAAATATCCAAAGTTCATTAGAATTGTAGAAACTTAGTGGTGTGTCTGATTAAAACACTGGAAAAGACACCAGCCCTTTGCTCTCTTTTATTCCATTGGATTGAAACAGCGAAGGTCTTTAGCAATTCGCATGAATGAAGTTTACAATTCATATGGAGCTGGACTACTATGGCCGTGATGACCAGGATGCACAAGATAAACAGGATGGTTGTAAGTCACTACAATACCAAAGAAAAATGAACTCATAACCAATTCATCAATAAACATTAACAATGTACTTAATCCAAATAATGATTAAACATCTATAAACAAATTCAAACTATACAATTTACAAAAACTTAATGCATCCTAAGAAAAGGACTCAAAGAACATGGTTGGGTGCCCATTCAAACACCCACACCTCACCAAAGCAAAAGGAACAAAAAAAAAAGTGAGGTCTATTTATAGACCTTAACCAGGAGGAATATGGGTAATGTAGTGCTCCCTGTATGGGAAATGTAGTATACAAGAAATTGTAACTTACTAGGAATTGTGAGACATGTAGTAGAAAGAAAATAAGAAAAAATGAGGGAAGAATAACAGTCAAATTCTCAACAGTTTGGTATTCTCCAGTCATACACCAGTCATAATGCCACCAACTGGTAAAAGGAAATGTCACTTAAAACAGCATTTAAAAAATCTTTCAAACCTATATATGGTGTGGCCATGGTGAGGCAATCAATTTAGCAATTGATAGCAATCAATTTAATTTCCAAAAAAAAAAGGTCACAAATTTGCCAGAAAAAAGGCTGAAATAGGCCACGTGTCACCCATCTCAGTCACTGTCATTCAAAGAATGGCATGAGAAGGGTGAAGCCATGGCTGCATCGAGACCACCAATCCCCTCTGAATCGCCCGAAGGTGCAGCCAGCGATACCCCTGCATCTGGCCATTTGCTCCAACACACCAAGGATCTCCTTGTTATTAAACCCAATCGTAAAATAACACTTAATTAAGTCATCCATTTCAGCAGCAAACCAAACACGAACCAGTTCTGTCAAAGACTCTGTTGTGAATGACTGATGAACTTGTTGCAAAATTAGTTTTTAATCTCTCAAATTTCTGAGTTTTATCTCAAAATTCTGACTTTGTTTCTCGCAAATTTGTGACTTTAATCTCAAAATTTCTGAGATTTCTTTCTCGGAATTAAAAAAAATATATTTATCTTTATGTGGCCCTAATACTCTTTCGTATAAAATACATCAAGTACTGTCAAATATAATTCACAGGGTTGAGAGGTATAGCCTATAGTTCTGACATGTATTCCACAGATAGCAAACACTTCTATAAAGTAATTAATTATATAAATATTCAGTTTGAGATTACTCAAAATAACGTAATCTAAAAACCTTGGATTTTGTAATGATGGGTTGTAGACATAGGGATCCATTCGCAGCTTTTATTCAACAGAAACAGCGTTAAACAGGCAAGAGTCAAAACACAGCAAACGGGCAACACAGGTAATCCAGAAAACGTGAACAGTTCCAGGCAGACAGGTCAGGGCAGGCAGCAAACAACAAGGGAAATCCAAGAACAAAGCAGGGGTCAAAAGGCAGGCAGCAACCAATCAACAACAAGAAGGCAGTCCAAAAACACAAACCAGGAAACCAGGAAACCAGAAACCACAGGAGTGAATGCTCAGAGACCTTTGCCGGGGCAAAACAAGACTTCGCCCAGAGCAGCAGCACAGGTGAGCTTATATTTAGTCTTTAATGAGCATAATGGCCACCACCTGTGGCGGGCGTGGTCCCAGCACGGGGTTCTGGGTAATGTAGTTTGTGACAGATTTATATTCAACACTATGTTTTAAATCAGAAACTAAGTAAACATACATTTACTTCAATACATATTATTGAAACACAAAAGCACAAAAATCTGTGTATCTTTAAATCAAATAACGGTAAAAACTAATTTTCGTAACAAAATTTAAAAGTAAATGGATTGTTACATTTTCCATATTTTTTCTTCTATAATTTGATTCTCATTTTTCTTAAAAACTAATTTGTGGTAAGGAAATAATGAAAATCTTAAACAGCTCTATTTTCAGCCAGGAGCTATGTTTCTCCGCAACATTTACAACAGTCATCAACAGGGGGAGCAAAGACACTGCAAACTATATTGATGCAGGTCAATTGACAGATTGTTATGGCATCTTAAGCAGGACTTCTGACCATTAACGTGACATGTTTTATAAAACAACAAAAGACAGTTTGTGGTTTGATCTACAGACTTCTTTTGCTCTAAATCTGCAATGTGTTACTGTAAACAGGATTGCATGCTATTCATTATAATTTGGGAATTTATCAGGTAATGAGTTCCTAATATCTGCGTTTTATTATTGTTTTAATATTAAATCTAATTACAAGCCATTTAAACAGGACATCAAGTATTTCATCACAGGTTATATTGTCCTTAAAAAAACTTTAAAAAAATAATTTGATCAAATTTGAGATTATTTGATTTATTATGTCTTACCCTCAAATCATGATTTAATGCAACAGTATTAAGACGTTAGTTACATTTGACAGGTAAATTCCACGGGAGCTGCTTAACATGTCTTTCCCTGCTCTGTCACTGCAAGGCTTGTGGCTTCCACACTGCTGTTTTGCTTCAGTTTTTCTGATTTTATTTTTTTGCTATTGCTGATTTTATTGTAGTTTTTATTATTGTAAATATTTTGAGTTCTGTTTGTTTGTGGTGTTTGGTGATTGTGTTTTCGTGATTTGATTTATTTTTTCCTAGCCTGGTGGTTAAGTTAAATGTGACCAATGATTGCTCTGAGACAGCGTAAACCGCTACTTTTAGGTCCCAGTGCTTGTTGCTTATTTTCCCTATATTATAGATTAAACAACAATTAAGGCTCTAGGTCCTGAAGCAATAGAGAGACTGTCTCAAGCTTTGCCATGATGATCTGCGTGAGGGAGTTTAAAGGGTGATAAAAGAATATTGGTCCAAATATACGATCAACAGCTATACGATCACAACATTTTAATGTAAGGTTATATACAAAAAAAACGTATGCAATCACTAGGATTTTAAACATAAAATGTATTATGAGATGAACCAAAGTAATGTCCTGATGACAGGTATCAGAACACAGCTCATCTACATTCATGGATTTTAGACTTGCGCTCTAAAGGCACAAAACTGTATCATCATGTAGTGCATGTGACGTGTCACCATCCCTCTTCATAAATATTTTGTCAGTTGTACGTTTGGAAAATCCAGATACTTTCTGACAATATGCCTGTGAAAATGGGCCCGTAACTATTAATGTTACAAGATTAGAGGATGGGGCATATGTTAACCAACATATGCCATGGAATGGATTCATGAAGGTTTACATCTGAATTTTGCGACAGGTTTTTAGGACTGTCAAAGGGAGGGAAGACAACTGCTGAAGAGAATCCATGTCTCCTGGTCTTCACTGGAAAAAGTTTCCAACACAGGATAAGATCGTACTGGGGACTTGTAGTTGAAAGGACCAGGGAGCACATCAACCAAGATCTCCAGATTTATCAAGTTGCATGATCATGACTAAGATAACTAATCTAACCCATCTTAAGATTTGTCCAGTTGTCTGTCAAGAGTTTGTACATTTGTACATATCAGTCATGTTTATGGACATTTTAAATTGCTTGTTGCTCTTGTCTTTGGATCTGACCTCCACCTTTCTACAACAGATGTTTCTTTCCTTTCTCTCAACATCTTTATGAGCAAGTAGGTGTGAATGCCTGAAAGTTTTAATAGGGAAAATAAATGTTTATGAAGGTCCATGTGTTGATACTGACTAAATATTCATAAAAAACAAAGAATTAAACATTTAGCAATGCAGAGAGTCTCATTCTGTCTAATTCCTTCTGATGGATAGATGCCAATGTGCACACCTATCCTAAGTAAAGAATATCCTTAATGTGGATGAATCTAATTCATGTCAGAATTACATTTCTGGAAACAAAAATAATAATAATGCTTAATGCTTCATCTAGTTTAGGGTCAGTATTCTGTCATCTACTATTTTTCAGATTCTAGTTTTCTGATTAAAGACCATGCCCCCGACTGGTTCTTCCTGACTGGAGAAGTAAAGGCCTTCAAGTGTGTTTATATCAACACCCCTTAAGATTCAATTTGACCAGATCTTTGACCAGTTATATGTACATAGCATTACATAACAGTCAAAGAATGTTTATTTTGAGTGAATCTTTTGGTTCTTACATACATTAATCTACACGGGGATTAAGTTTAAATTTTTAAAAAGGATTAGAAATGTCAATGTATACTTTTTCTTTAATATGTTTACTTCTACAGCGTCTTATTTAGTAAATATATATTAGTAACCACTCTTTAATCATTACTTGTAAGGTAAATCTATTTAAGGTTTTGCAAAGCTTGTTTTATTTAGAAAATGTTATAGATAAATATATATATTTTTAGAAAACAACAATACTAGTCTCATAATTAAGGTTAATAAATTAATAAATATAGACTTGCAGTTTCATTTTTCAAACATTGTTAACCTTGTTTCTTAAACCTAATAAAGAGGTCAAACAACCTCTCACATTAAGCAGATTGCATACTGTTGCAGGCCAGTGTTTGAACAGAGCTTGAATCTGCAGCTAGAGGTGTGATTATGTTATCAGCTCTTGCTACATATTACACCTATAGGCATTACATTACATTTAGGCATTTAGCAGACTCTTTTATCCAAATAAAACATAGAAGCGAAAAATCAAAGACAACAATAAACATTAACCATACATAGATATAGACAGATACAATTTTATCAGAAGTACAGTATTTCAATGCTAGATGTGGTGCCTGTGGGGAGAGGGAGAATGGGTTAAAAGTTTTTTTTTAATATAATAGCTATGTATGTGTCAGGTATTCATGGAAGAGACAGGTTTTAAGCAGCTTTTTGAAGGCAGGAGGGGATGCAGCTGTAATGAACAGAGTTTGGAAGATCATTCCACCAGCGAGGGATATTTCAAAGTCAACTTTATTGTCAATTCTGCCACATGTTCAGCACATACATAGAATTGAAATTGCGTTACAGACCCTAGGTGCATACAGATAACACACACAAAAAAACAGAATGTAAAAACAATAATACAAATGGATACATATAAATATAGTAAAAATGTATAAATGTAGATAGTGCAAACAGGTAGAGTGCAAACAGTGCAGATGTAAAGTGAGTAGTGCAGAGAAGTGACAAAGTTACAAGGTTACGACGAAAGGTCAGAGTTTGTCTGTGTATAGTGCAGAAGCGGGGAGGGGAGGCAGAGCCGGGAGAGAGTTGAGCTTTCTGACAGCCTGGTGGATGAAGCTGTCCTTCAGAAACTGTGTGTCGGATGGGTGGGATCACCCGCAATGCAGAGAACTTTGCGGGTAAGATGGGTGCTGTAGATGTCTTGGAGGGAGGGGAGAGAGACACCAACAATCTTCTCAGCTGCTCTCACTATGCATTGGAGGGTCTTTCGGCAGGACGCGTTGCAGGCGCCATACCACACAGTGATTTCTTGACCAGAGATGCAGTGTTGTCAGTCCAGGAGAGGTTTTCTGTGATGTGCACACCCAGGAACTTGGTGCTGCTCACTCTTTCCACAGTCGCACCGTTGATAGTTAGAGGAGCATGCTGAGTGTGCGCTCTCCTGAAGTCGAAAACAATCTCCTTTGTCTTCTCCACATTTAGAGAGAGGTTGTTGTCTTGGCACCACCTGGCCAGGCGGCTCATCTCGCTTCTGTAGTCTGTCTCATCTTTGTTGCTAATGAGACCCACCACAGTCGTGTCATCCGCAAACTTAATAAAGAGATTGGAACTTAAGTAAAAGTGACATGTTTTTATCAGATATGGTAACCCATACCTGAAAAGTGACCTCTGCATTTAACCCATCACTGGTGAGGAGTGAACACACACTGCAAGTCATGAACACACACTGGAGCTGTGGGCAGCTATCACTGCAGCACCCGGGGAGCAATAGGGGGTTGGGTGCCTTGCTCAAGGGCACTTTAGTTGCTACCTGCCGGCACTGGACTCAAACCAGCAACCTACTGATTACAAGCCCAACTCACTAACCAGTAGGCCACAACTGCTATGTGACGGTGTGTAGTCAAGGGTGAAGAGAAGGGGGCTCAGCACACATCCTTGAGGGGCCCCTGTATTCAATGTGATGGTGTTGGATGTGTTGCCGCAGACCCGTACTGCTTGAGGTCTCCCAGTCAAGAAGTCTAACAGGCAGTTGCACAGCGAGGTGTTGAGTCCTAGCTGGACCAATTTGTGTATGAGTTGTAGAGGGATGATTGTGTTAAATGCTGAACCGAAATCTATGAACAGCATTGTACGTATGAGTCTTTTTTTGTCCAAATGTGTGAGGGCTGAGTGGAGAGCAGTGGCGATGGCATCATCGGTCGAGTGGTTGGACCGATATGAAAACTGAAAGGGGTCAAGGGAGGGGGGAGGAAAGATTTGAAGTGGTGCATGACTAGTCATTCAAAGCACTTCATTAGGATGGGAGTAAGTGCAACCGGATGGTAGTCATTGAAGCAGAAGGGGGGTGGCTTTTTCGGGACTGGAATGATGGTGGTGGCTTTGAAGCATGTGGGAACAACAGTCTGACTAAGTGAGATGCTGAATATGTCTGTGAAGACATCAGTGAGTTCTGCTGCACAGTGTCTTAGTACACGACCAGGTATGTTGTCAGGGCCCGGAGCTTTGCATGCGTTGATCCTGCTGAGGGATCTCCTTATGCTGTGCATGGACAATGTCAACATTTGGTCGCCAGGTAAAGGTGGAGTCTTCTGCGAACATAAAGCTGCGAGTAGGAGGTTGTGTGTCCTTAGAGGAGGGTATGACAAGACGACGTTCATTTGCTGAGCGTAGGGATCTGGAAGGAGTGTATATGTGAATGAGTTTGTGAAGGTTTCATCCTAACTGTAAGTTGTTCTTGTTTTATTTAGTTTTAATTTAACATTATTTAAAATCTGTTTATAATTTGTTACATTATTAATACATTATTGTATATTAAATCAGTCATGTATATTAATACATGACTGATTTAATGAAACAAGGTAGTTTTGGTTCAGGCCCAGTTTCAGAACCAAATAACTCAGGGTGCTTCTGAAAATAGTCTCTTGTAGAAATGTATTTCTGGATTCTTTTTTCTTCTGTTTGATTTATACTGACAGCACAGACAGCAGCAGGAATATTAGGCTGCTGTTATTTTAGGATCTAATGTATGTTTCCAAAAGGTATTGACAAACATCAGATGTCTTTCCCAGCTGTCAGACTGCAATCGTCGTCAAAATGCTGCACTTTACTAAAATGCAGCCGAGTGTGTGTCTGTGTGTAAAGTGGTAGTATTTATTTTTGCATGTCATTTTTATATCAGACTTCAAAACTAAACCCTGCTTCTGTGCTCCCTGTGATACATGCTCCAGCGTTCCAGCGTACTCCACTGGAGGGCATATCAGAATGTCCGAAAACAGAGACAGATTTTAATAAACAAAAAACATGTTGTTGCTGTTTCCTGTGGAGTAATGTTGCTTGTTGAAGGGATCTAACAGGGAAAGAATGGAAAAACAATAAACAAATTTTATTTGCCCAAGATTCAGATGAGAACCAAATCTGTATCCACTGTGCTAAGCAAAATGGGGAACACATGCAAAAACCTTTTCATAACAGATTTATCGGCCACCTGTGGTTTCTTTAAAGCATTATTACGTTTATCTGATTGGTTAATGGAACCCACAATTTGTTTATTGTATGCTGTGATTGGACTGTGTTACTGTCACTCCATCACACTTTTTTGTTATTGGTTGTATGTCAGATTAAGTAAGGGAAAGTCAGTGTGATGATGATCACAGTTCTGTCCTCATCTTCCAATCATCATTGTAAACTCTGGGTAAAGATGAAGACGACACTCACTTTGTTCCTAATCCAGCAGCTCTATGGACTCACTTTATGTGTCATGAAACATCATTTCTTTATTAATCAGAAGAAGACACAGGAGGAAGCTCGACTCCACTGTAAAAATGACTTTTATGATCTTTCCACCTTCACTAATGAGATTGAGGAACAGGAATTTTTACAAGATGCAGTGAGCCAAAACTCTGATGCCTGGATTGGCCTCAAGAAAGGGTCGGGAGTCTTGGAATGGAAGTGGTTAGGAAACGAAGTTGCCACAGCAATTAACTGGGATAAAGATAGACCAGACTCAAGAGCAAACAACAATAAAAACTGTGTTTTTATCCACAAAGACCATAAGCTACTGAATGATAAGCCATGCTCTGAAGAGCACACCTTCTTCTGTATGACAATATCTGAGTTTGTTCTAGCGAAGCAGATTGAGACCTGGGAGACAGCACTGGAATTCTGCAGAGATCATTATGAAGATCTGGCATCTCTGAGCTCAAGCAGACAGATGGATTATGCTCTAAATAAAACCATAAAAGCTCAAACAGAATATGTGTGGATTGGTCTGCGCTTTCTAGCAGGAGATTGGATCTGGGTCAGTAGAGATAATCTTGACTACAAGGTCTGGTCACAGTCTAGACAGCCCCAATGTCCTGCTAGAAACCAACACTGTGGAGCCCTAGACAAAAATATGAAGATCTTCACTCCCAGAGACTGTGGGGAAAAGCTCAGCTTTCTTTGTTCTGCACAACCGGTAGATGATTTATCACCTGCACAAAATTCTGTGAACACCGAATACATTTAACACTAAAGTTGACTGAGGTTGGGTTCTCTTCTTTTTCCAGATTTTCTGATGCAGACAGAATATGTGTGGATAATTCTGTCCTTCTAGCTCTTGTGGATCTGGTCAGATGATATTTACTACAAGGTTGGAGGCCTGGACAAGACAACTTAAATTTGGACACTTAAATTTTGCATTGATTCTGATTGGTCAGTGGCAATATTCGGAGGTCATTTATTCTCTGATAATAGCTGCTAAAATGTCTCTTGTGTAATTTGTTTAAAGTGGTTGTATTATGTTTCTGTTCCTTGACCTGCTTTGACTCTCCATCACGGACTTCTGAATAGACTAGTTTGTTTCATTTGCCCTTCATGTGTGTATAAGAACTACACTATAAATTGAGCTTCTCAGACATTATCATTCACATACATAAATAACGTAATTAAACACAACCTGTCCAGGGTGTTCCCATCCCTGGGCCGGAGATAACTTTAAAATCAAACCCACCCCACAACCCTAATAGGCATAACTGGTGTAGAGGATTGATTGATTGATATAAACATATGCTATAACATGCATATATTGTATATTTTGTCAATATGGCTTTTTGAATTTGGATTCCTTTTAAAGGAATCAAATCATTGCTTAGAATGTTTTTTCTGCTAGGAAGAGCTACATTGTAGTATGTCTCATGAACTGTCAGTCTCATGAATTATGCATTACGTATGGCATGAGATTTCATTAAGTATAATTATTGTTAAACATCAGCTACATATTTTTAATGATACGAATGAGAATAATACTGTACATTATTAATACGGTAATGATACTGTATGTTACTGTCATTATACATTTGTAACTAAAAAACATGCATTGCTAATAGAAATGCTGCTAAAAGTTCAAATAACAAACAATAAAATTAGAAAACAGTACATCTAGGTTATGAGACAATCCTGAGTTCAGTGGCCTACTTATTTTGCACAGTCTGCACATTGTCTAACAATGTTATGTCATTACATACATATATCCATCTGTTTTACCATCACTGTTTATTACTGCTGTACTTATGCTGCCACACTCTCTATTTAAATTCTGTTTATATCTTGCCTATGTTCATACTGTACATATAACCCTTCACTTGCACCCTATTATATTTTCTGTACACATGTTGCTGCTGTTTACACCATACATATAATCCTACACTTTGTACTATCTATTCATATTCTGTATAATATTGTATATTACAACTCCACTGGACTCACTGTATGTCATAGCTTCACTATGCTGCAGTACTCCTGCACTTATCTGTATATATATATATCACTATATTCTTACACTTCTGGTTAGATGCTAACGGCATTTCATTATCTCTATACTTGTACTCTGCATAATGACAATAAAGTTGAATCTAATCTAATCTTTGTCCATCCAGCTTTTTATCCCACCAAACCTCATAATAGTCTATTTCAGCCTGAAACAACAGCTAGCAGCATACTGTCATGTCTTAATGAACCCTCACTAAATACTGTAGAAATACTACACAACTCACCTCTATGCATCAGTTCCCACATCCACAATCAGATTTGCAGGTGTACATTCCATTCCAAACAGACCTCACACCCACAAACAACCCCCATAGTCTTACACAACCGGAGAAATCAGACACACAGCTTTTTTATCCAATTTTATTTCTATAGAACTTTTTACAATGTTACATTGCTTCAAAGCAGCTTCACACATAATAATAAGACATATTTAATAAAAACACAGGAAACAATTTAAAATCGCAAGATAATTTACAATTTAAAACAACAATAGGAAATAACTTGATTTTAAAATAGGTATTACAAAGAATAAAGCCAAAAGGAAAAAAGAGGACTAAAATAAAAGTGCAGTTGGTGTGTGAAGAAGCTGTAACACCCCTGGCTAGACTGTCTATTTGGTTTGTCCCATGTCTACCCATATTTGGAGTTCCTGTGCTTGTTTTGTCTAATTAGTCTCACCTGTTGTTAATTAGTCCTTGTAATTAGTGTTTCTATAAGTTTGGTTCCTGTTCAGTCTATGTTGTCAGTTGTTAATGTTTTGTTGTGTGTTCACTGGGCCTGCCTGTTCATGCATGCATCATCTGTGGATTATTTGGATTAAACAAGTTTGATTTGGATTCATCGTTGTTTCATGCCTGTTTGGAGAGCACACGTTACAGAAGCACAGTGCTCAGGTAGTAAATGTAGAGTTAAGCATAAGTGTTTTTATTCTGGATTTAAAGTGGCTGCTGTCTGAGTACATCTGACCTCTTCTAGAAGCAGATTCCAGCTATGACTGGCAAAATAGCTAAATGCTAATTCACCTTGTTTTAAGCAAAAACCCTTGATACTTCCAGCTGACATGATCCTAACAATCTGAGTTGTCTGTTAGATTTATATTCTATACACATCTGCAATGTATTAAGGTCCTAGACTGTTAAGTGATTTATAGATGAGCATAATCAAATTCAATAAAAAAAACAATTCTATAAAATCAGTTCTAAATGTAACTGTAAGGCAGTGTGTGGACCTGAGGATTGAGGGGATGTGCTCAGATCTTTCGGTTCTGGGCAGCAGAGTTTTGTATGAGCTGCAGCTGTTTAATGGTGTTTTTGGGAAGGTCAGTTGGAAGTCCATTGCATTAGTCCACTCTGCTGGTGATCAAAGCATGAAAAAGTTTCTCTAAATCTTGGCTTGGGACAAAACATTTAATTCTTGCTATATTTCTGAGGTGGTAGTAAACTGATTTGCTTATGGCTTTGACAGAACTGCTAAAACTATGGTCAGACTCCAAAATTACACCAAGATTTTTTACTTTATTTTGCGTTTTGAGACACATCTGTATTAGTTCTTTTAGTGCAGTCTTGAGGTGGAATTGTAGGCTTTTGTAAGAATCACTGACTTCAGTTCCAGTGGGAGATTTAGGTACGTTAGAACTTTTTTCAGGAGATGTTTGCTTTCATGAATTCCTTATCAGTTTTTCAATGTGCTCTTCTCAGTCACAGCTAGATTTAATGGGCACAAGACACAAAAAATACACAGGAGTATACACAAACTAATCGAGGTTAACACATCTGGATACAATTAGGGAAGGGCCACAGAGACAGGACTACATCTCACAGTTACATTATATCATTCAGTTAGTAAAAGGGACATGTTTTTGTCAGGTATGGTGACCCATACCCGAAATGTGACCTCTGCATTTAACCCATCACTGGTGAGGAGTGAACACACATTGCAAGTCATGAACACACACTGGAGCAGTGGGCAACTATCACTGCAGCGCCTGGGGAGCAATTGGGGGTTAGGTGCCTTGCTCAAGGGCACTTCAGTTGCTACCTTCCGGCACTGGAATCGAAACAGCAACCTTCTGATTACAAGCTCGACTCACTAACCAGTAGGACACAACTGCCCCGATCATTCATTAAATAAGTTTAAAACATGGTCATGAAGTAAATGTCATAATACTTTCATCAAGTGCTTTTTGCACTGTTACTGTTTTCATACTACTTTGGCTGGAAAATGTTACATTTTGTTAAATTATGCTAAATTAACTAATTTTGCTGTTAACATTTTTCTAGTTTTGGCGTTTCTACAGCTTGAACTACTGCAGTAAAACCACTCTTACAAGTCTAATTCATGGAGACACAGCTGGCCCAAATATTTGAATTTAAGCCATACAAGCAAATGTAATGCAAATAGAAATTCTGCATCATTCCAGCCTTTACTTACTGTAGCCAACATTTGCACGGTTTAAAGCTCAAGTCTACAAGCCGCTAATCCTCAATTTTACTCTATTTACTCTTTGGAAAATTTGGTTAAACTGCTGTCACTTTGCTGTCACTCTTTGACTTTGGTGTCACTGTAATATGAATATTTTGTGTTTCTCCCAACCAGTTTGTGTTCTTGTATTACTAATGTAGTAGTTCATGTAATTTTACAGCTGTCCATGGTGTTTTCCTGCCTGTGGCCGAACAAGCACTGACACGAGCCTTCATAGACCATATGGCTTTTGCAATTTTAGTATAAATCATCAATATGCTATTCAATATCAATCAGTCCTCATATGGTTTCAACTAAATGTATTTTTTACCAAGTTCTGGAATTGTTCCTCCAGAGTTAAAACTACCTGTCATTACACCAGTCTTTAAGACACCTGTATGTGATGTATAACAACTGTATCTTTTTTCAAAAGGGTTGAATATATTATCACAGGGAAATTTTGTCTGTATTGTTTCCTTTTACTTGTTGGTTAGACAGTAATACCAATCACAACCAATCACAGTTTGTCTAACTATAGGACTATTTCTAACCCTTCGTTTCTGCCCAGTTTGTAAGTTTAGATGCACATAAATCTGCTATCATGTCACTGCTAGGCCCAATTTTATTTAGCATATATATGCTTCCATTTGGGCAGATTATCAAAAAACATGGTTTCAGGTATCAGTGCTACGTGGATGATACTCAGATCTACATCACCATTAGCACTGATATCAACTGCATGTTTGTTTCCTTGTGTAGGTGTCTAGAAAGGATACTGTCACGAATCCGGTCTCTGTGGTCCCCTCCCATAACCGCCAGCGGGAACTGTCGCCAGAGTTTTAAAGAACTACATTTCCCATAAGCCCCGTACCTGGGTCACGCCCATCACAGGTGCAGGCCATTGGCCATTAAGGACCATATATATATCCCCTGAGAACTATCACTCATTGTGAAGTCTTGTTTTGCCACGGTGAACAATTCTGAGCGTTTTCTCCCTGCATCGATTTTCCTGTGTATTCCCTGGACTGTTTATTGGATTCTGTTTGTTTGCTGCCTGCCTTGTTTATCTGCCTGTTTAACGACTACGAGTTTGGATTACCTTTTGTGTTGTTGTTTGCTGTTGATTGACCCCTGCCTGTTTGACTACGATAATAAATTGCTTGCATATGGATCCGCAGTCTCTGGACTCTTCGTTACAGATACAAACCTGGATGCAGAATAACCTTCTGAACCTGAATGACTCATCTTAGACTTTTTCTCACATTTGCAAGAAAGGTTTATACATTCATCTATGTTAGGTTACTGTAATGCCTTGTTCTCTGGCCTTTTAGATTTTTTTTTTTAAGCAGGCTACAGTATATATTTAAAAGTCTGCTGCTTGTGTACTTATACTTCTCAGGTACACATTACACCTGTCCTGTCACGATTGCACTGGCTTCCTATTAATGCTGGGATTGATTTTAAAGGTCCAATTTTAACAAGGCATTGCATGGGACTGCACCAGTGTATCTTTGTGATCTTATTAGTCTCAACACTTCATTACGCTCTCTCCGTTCTCCCAACTCTCTTTTCCTTTACCAGTCTCATGTAAGCTTACAATTATGGGAGAAAGAGCTTTAGAACCATTAGAAACCTTGGGACAAGCTGATTAAGATGCTTTGAGAAAGCCAACATATTTTTATTGAATTTAAACATTATTATTAGTGGTGCTTGTGAAGCAAAGCATCACTATTACTCTCCTGCATACTACGTTTTCTGAACAAAACTTCAGTACGTAACTCGTCCCGCATGGTTTGTTGAGGAGACGTGTGCTATGGTTTTAGGGCGTATGAAAAAGTGGGTGAAAAATTTCATAGACTTAACATTGGGCTAAATTTTGTGACGTCATAGTCCAGCCATGCCCTAGCAATTTACAGCACCCTAGCAACCAACATGAATTACCATCATAGAGACATGAGAGCTTCTTTGATTCACACACATCCGTCTATTGGTTTTACCCTGTTGATTGTCTGGCCACACCCTAGCAACCATCTAACATCACCCTAACCTCATAACTTCATGAATAAACTAGATTTTAGTATATCTTTTATGTCAAAACGTGCTATGCGCATGCTGAGTCATGCTAGAATCATGCTAATTGATGCTAAAACATTATAGCATCATGCTAAAATGTGTTAGCATCATCCTAAAAAGCGCTAGCATTATGCTGTCTGTTTATCTTTAAACTTTTAAGCTTTAAATACTACTTCAATCTCAATTTCTTAAAACTATTTGTACTATTTTTAACTTTTGAACTAGATCTTCACAAGCCAGCATAAAGTTTGCTCAAAAACTTTACTGTAAAGTTTGTTCACAGACTTTACTTCTCTAGTTAACTATTGTTTTGTTTTATTGTTGCTTGTTTTATTGTTGCATTCGTCTTATATACTATAGTGCTTTGGTTTTAAGAAAAGTGTACTTAAAATGCAAATATGCATTTTTATAAACTTCATATAAACTGCATTATTATTATTATTATTATGCCAATATAAAAACAATAGAAGTGAATAGTAAGTCCCTATGTGTGTGTGTTCCTGGTATACCCTATGTTATGGGAGTCAAATAAATACATTAATTATTTATAACGTGAGATAAAATGACTCACTATATGGCCGATGTTTCATTAGAGTCACATGTTTCTCAAGCTGTTAATACTTGTAACGAGTATCCGCCACGCCAGCAGAGGGAGCCCTCATCGGAGTACTGACCATGTGCTCACTCTGCTTCCTGTTTCCTGTTTGGTCACTTCCGGTCCCGGACTATTTAAACCTCACAATCACATGAACTCATTGCGAAGTATTGCCAGCCTCGACTGCATACCAAGCGTTTATTCTGGAGTTGTTATTCTGTGTATGATCTTGCCTGTTATTGTTCTCACGTTGTTGGATTTGCCTAGTTGGATTTGTTTGCTGTTACCGTGTTTGACTTCTGCCTGCTCTAGTTGTTGATTGTTTGCTGCCTGCCCTGATCCCTGCCTGGTTATCGTTTGATTGTTTGCTGCCTGTCTTGACCTCTGCCTGAACACCTTTATAAATTCTTTACATATGGACTCTTAAAGGGATCATATTATGTTAATTTTAATTACCATTATTTTGTGTATTTGGTGATATAAGTATATAACACATTATTTTTTACATACTGTACATTATTGTAGCTTCACTATGCCCTGCCTTCTGTGGATTTCTACAAAGCCCATCCAGCTGCGTACTCTGATTGGCAAGCTGATACAGTGTGTTGTGATTGGCCGAATACTTAAAGCTTTTGGGGGAAATGTTACGCCCTTACCAGTATTGTCAATTGTCAATGTGCCCTCAATCAAACATCTGATGCCTCAGACTCAGAAAGGATTTAAGAACCTGGCTGAAGAAAGGAGTTGAAGTTGCATCACATATCAGATGTGATTATAATAGACCAGGCAATAGTACCTGTGGATTATAAAGACCATAAAACCTCTGTGACACAATGTGCTAGTACTGACACATTCCTCTGTATGAGGAATCTGAGGTTATTCGCAGACTGAGACCTAGGAGACAGCACTGGAATTCTGCAGAGATCATTATGAAGATCTGGCATCTCTGAGCTCAAGCAGACAGATGGATTATGCTCTAAGTAAAACCATAGAAGCTCAAACCGAATATGTGTGGATTGGTCTGTGCTTTCTAGGAGGAAATTGGATCTGGATCAGTAGAGATAATCTTGACTACAAGGTCTGGTTGCAGTCTGGACAGCTCCAATGTCCTGCTAGAAACCAGCACTTTGGAGCTCTAGGCGAGAATATGAAAGTCTGGACACACAAAGACTGTGATAAGAAGCTGAACTTATTGTGTATTAAAACACACTAGATGGTACGTCACAAGTACAGCTTTCTGGAAATAGGGATTACAGATGTTACCTGAGGGCCGTGGAACCCGTCTGCATGGTGGTCACCCTCTTTCTCGGGGTGCTGGTTGATCAGGATGGGCTCTGTGGAAGTCCGTGAGGGGTTAGGGTACCCAGGATCGCTCCTCAGGTCAATAGTCCTCCCAATCCACTAGATATTCCAGACGACCACCACGACGACAGGAGTCCAGAATTTCCTGGACGGAGTATATGGTGCCATCCTCTATTTCCAGTGAAGGAGGGGGTTCCACTGTCTGGCCAGGCTCTGTGGAGGAAACAGAAGGAGGTGAGTGACATGGCTTGAGGAGTGACACATGGAATGCAGAGTGAATCCGGTAGTTGGAAGGTAATTTTAGCAGGTAGGTGACGGTAGGTTGATCTGACGGACTATGGGGAAGGGACCAATGTATCTGGGACTTAACTTCTTGCAGGGCAAGCGCATGTGGATGTCCCTCGAGGAGAGCCAAACCAACTGTCCCGGTTGATAGGGTGGACTGTCAGTCCAGTGGACATCCGCCTGGAGCTTCTGCCGGTGCACTGCCCTCTGAAGCTTCGTCCCAGACTCTCTCACTCTCCCGAAACCAGTAATCTAGTAAAAGGCACATCTGAAGGTTCCCCGGACCAAGGGAACAGCGGGGGCTGGTATCTGAGCATGCACTGGAATGGGGTAAGACCAGTGGCTGGTTGACTTAAGGAAATTTGAGCGTACTCGGCCCAGCCAAAGAACTGGCTCCAGGAGTTCTGGTGGTTGTGGCAAAAGGTTCAGAGGAAATGCCCGATCTCCTGTATCTTGCGTTCAGTCTGCCCATTTGTCTGCAGATGGTACCCTGATGATAGGCTTACGGTCACACCTAGGAGAGTAAAGAATGTTCGCCATACCCTCAAGACGAACTGGGGTCCTCTGTCCGATATGATATCTTCAGATGCCGAAATATCCTTATATATATAATGCCT
The DNA here is from genome assembly GCA_036877625.1 of Ambastaia sidthimunki. NCBI lineage: Eukaryota > Metazoa > Chordata > Actinopteri > Cypriniformes > Botiidae > Ambastaia > Ambastaia sidthimunki. The sequence goes on from JAZGTK010002320.1 coordinate 24,115, forward strand.
CCACTCCTCCAGGGCAAGCTTTACTAAGTTCACGATTCCCGATATCATAGTTTGCCTCCACCGGGGTTTCCTGGAATAGAAGACACATGGTAGGAGCTTGTGAAATCGTGGAATATGAAGGGGGCGTAAACCAATCCATATGGCATAACCAAATATTCATAATGGCCGGTAGTCATCACGAAGGCGGTTTCCTACTCGTCCCCCTCACATATCTGGATGAGGTTGTACGCGCTGCGGATGTCTAACTTGGTGAACATGGAGGCTCCTCTGAGTTGTTCCAAGGCAGCAGGGACGAGGGGAAGTGGATAACGGAACTTGACGGTACTGCTGTTGAGGACTCTATAATCAATACATGGCCACAAGCCTCCGTCCTTTTTGGTGACAAAGAAGAAGCTCAAAGCAGCATGGGGACTTGGACGGGTGGATGTTCCCTTGCTGAAGAGCCTCTTCAATATACTCCTCCATGGCCTTCTGTATGGAGAGTGGATATATCCTACCACGGGGCAGTGGCTCACCTGGGAGGAGGTCAATTGCACAGTCCCATGGTCGATGAGGGGGTATCTGGGTAGCCCTCTTGGGGCAGAAAACATCACTAAAAGGGGCGTGGCAGGAAGGAATATTTACTGACAGTTTCTCCAGGGGGCTCTCGACGGATGTGGAGTGAAAAGGGAGTATGGAATGGCATGATGGACAATTCAGAGGGAGCATTGGGAAACAGTCGGGAAAGCATTGATCGCCCCATTTTAAGACTTCTCCAGTCTTCCACAGAACCTTCAGGTTGATGTTGCTGTAACCAATGGCGACCCAGGATGATGACTGTGGTGGAGTGCTCCAGAACCAGTAAATGAATCACCTCCTGGTGACCACTACCCACTTGAAGGGTTAATGGTCCGACCTAGTAGCGGATGTGATGGTGACATAGGGGTTTACCGATTATGGAGTGTATTTGTTATTGGTTCTGGATGGCGGTCTTTGGGATGTTGAGTTAACAGCAGAGGTTCCCGGAGATGAAGTTTCCGGCTAACCCAGAGTCGAGGAGGGCTGAGGAAGAAATAATCTTATCAGCGAGATACAAGTGCACTAAAGTTGTGAGAGGAACTTTATCAACAGAGGGTTCTTGGATATAACTCACCACGGGACGTAGAGGGTGGATGGGACATGACTGGAGGGCATGTCCAGGAGCTCCACACTATAAACAGAGACCCTGGGTCAGCCTCCTCTGCTGCTCAGCGAAGGAAAGGCGGGTATTGCCAAGTTGCACTGGTTCTGGAGCGCTTTCCTGCTCTGGCTGGCGGGGAGTAGAGCTGAGGAGTTCCTTGTTACATTGTTGAACTCGGTTCAATACATGAATGGCTGCTTGTATGAATCTTTCTAGTCCCATTGAGTCACTGTAGGCCGCTAAGGTACGGAAATTCAGAGCGTAATCTTGAATGGACATTTTACTCTGTTTAAGATGATAAAGCTGTTCAGTCACCGAAAATGTACTGGAGGAATGGCTGAAGACTTCCCGGAAAAGATGAAGAAAGCCGTCAAGCGACTGCATAGCGGGTCCATTTTGAGTCCATAAGGTCTCTGCCCATTGAAGCGCTCGTCCTGACAATAAAGAAATGAAAGCAATCTTACTTCTCTCGGTGTTGTACAGATGGGGCTGCATCTCGAACACCAGAGAGCATTGGAGAAGGAAGCCATTGCAATCTCCCACCGAGCCAGAGAAGGTTGCTGGATGAGCCATGGAACTGGCGACGATCGGCAATGAGGAAGCGGTGTTGCTGGTTAAAATGGATCCTGTAAGCGCTTCTTTAAGAGCGTCCACAATCTCCTGAAGTGGATCCGGGGCGCTTATCCTGTGTTTACATTCAGGTATGATCTACAGAACAACTCAGACAAAGATGATAAATGTAAACAGGTTTATTTTAAGGTGAGTCCAGACAACAGGCGAGGGTCAAAATATTGAAATGTAAGGTAACAGATGTAATGAGAGATGATAAATGATAATGTCCATTATATTTACAGAGCAGGAGATCATGGATGCTGAGTAGAGATTAAAGCACAGCGTAAGTCTCTGTGAATGAGTGAGGGTGCAGGTGAGAAGATGGAGCAGGTGAGTAGAAGATCAATCTTGCAGGGGTTTGTAGCTGGGGCAAGAGTGTAATCCAAAAGGAGTTGGAGAGGAATCGATGCTGGAGAAAACAGTAGAGAGTAGCCATGTTGTGATCATGAGTCCATTGCTCAAAGTGAGTTTAGACGGTGAAGGAATGTGAGGCGTTCAAGGGCGTTCGAGTTCACAATGGCACATTGTTGCAAAGCAGCTGTACAAATGACAATGAAAAATATCCAAGGATATTTACAAGGGAATGAAAAATTTTAAAAATTGAAAAAATAAAAATAATTTATATATATTTATATTTGAAAAGTAAGATTATTATAGAATTATTAAACAATACTAATACAATGTTCAAAGTCAAAGTGGAGTTTATTGTCATTTCATCCATATACAAGTACACAGTGAAACGAAACAACGTTTCTCCAGGACCAAGGTGCTGCAGTACAACACAGAACAACATAACACTAGAATGTCAATACAAAAACTAGAATGTAGAAGGTATATACAAAAAACTCTATTTACATAAAATGAACAAAGTGCAAACAGACAGCACAAGACAGTAACGCAGACCAATATACAGTTCTATACAAAAGTGATTATGTAAGTGATAATAAAAATAATAAAATAGTGCAATGGTAGTGGTGTAATTTGCAATGAGTTATTTTGTGTTTAGGAGCCTGATGGCATGGGGGAAAACACTGTTGCAAAGTCTGGTCGTGAGGAAACCGAATACTTTGGTCCCGGTTACCAGACAGCAGGAGGGTGAACAGTGTGTGTGAGGGGTGTGTGGGGTCATTCACAATGCTGGTGGCTTTGCCGATGTTGAATGGAGAGTGGTCTCTCTGTGCTCTTCTGAAGTCAACGACCATCTCTTTAGTTTTGTCTACGTTCAGAGACAGGTTGTTGGCTCTACACCAGTCCTTTAACTGTTTCACCTCCTCTCTGTATGCTGACTCGTCGTTCTTACTTATGAGACCCACCATGGTCGTGTCATCTGTGAACTTGATGATGTGGTTCCCTAGGTAAGTTGTTTAAGCTAGTGTCAGCAGACTCCCTGTAAGCAAGCCAACAGCACAACAGTGGCAAGGAACCAAAACTCCAGTGATTAATAAATGGAGAAAAAAAACCTTGTGAGAAACCAGGCTTGACAGGGAGGGCCAGTTCTCTTCTGACAAGCTAAAGCTGCAGTCCGTAACCATGACTTTGACTGGTTAAAAGAAAAGCATTAAATTACATTAAATGGTTTACATCTAAATGGTAGTACGGGTCTGATTAAGTGACAAAAGGTGTCAACAATGGAAGAGGCCATGATGATGATGGTATAAAATTTGATATTTGACATAGAAGGCGCTAATTGCATAAAGTTCCTGATAGCAGCTCCAACAACAATCTGCTGTTACATGACGGAATGTATGAAAGAAAGATCCAAAACAGAGAATAATTAGCGTAGCTGTTGTTCATAACATTATGAGCATAAATCAACTTTTTCAGATGGAAAGGCCAGGGATCAGTTAAATTATGAAAATGCTCGGCTAAAGAAGTGTTTTTAGTCTAGATTTAAACTGCAAGAGCGTGTCTGAACAGCATCTGGAAGATTATTCCAGAGTTTAGGAGCCAAATGTGAAAAAGCTCTGCCACCTTTAGTGGACTTATTGATTCTAGGCACAACCAGAAGTCCAGAGTTTTGGGAGCATAAAGCACGTATTGGCTTGTAGCGAGAGAGAAGATCTGTGAGGTATTTAGGGGCTATTCCATTTAAAGCTTTATAGGTTAGCAGTAATATCTTATAAGTAATGCGGAATTTGACAGGCAGCCAGTGTAAGGATGACAGTATTGGGGTTATATGATCATATCTAGCTGCAGCGTTTTGGACTAACTGTAGCCGGTTTATTAGGGAGGCTGAACAGCCACCTAGAGTGCATTACAATAGTCCAGTCTGGAGGTAATAAAAGCATGAACAAGCTTTTCTGCATCACAACTAGATGTTACGCAGCTTAGCAATATTTCTTAGGTGGAAGAAGGCAGTTTTAGTAATGTATGCCACATGACTTTCAAATTACTGTCCAATATGACACCCAGGTTTTTAACAGTSTTAGATGAGGTAACATTACATCCTTCTAATTTGAAATTGTAGTCAGAGAGGGTCTGTTTGATTGAGTTTTTCCCAATAAGTTATTTCTTCATTTTGTTTTAATTTAAAAGAAGAAAATTACATGTCATCCAATGTTTTATGTCTCTAAAACAGTCGTTGCTATGGAAGTAATATCATCTGGTCTTGATGTAATATATTGCTGAGTATCATCTGCGCAACAATGGAAATTTATCCCATGACTTCTAATTATATTTCCAAGGGGCAGCATGTATAATGTGAATAGCAGAGGGCATAAAATAGACCCCTGAGGCAGGCTATATTGTACTGGCATTAGTGCAGATGATTCCCCTTTTAAATGTACAAAATGATAATGGTCAGACAGGTAGGAGCAAAACCATTGCAATGCCTGCCCTTGAATGCCAACATAATTTTGTAGTCGATCTAACAGCAAGACATGATCTATATTGTCAAATGCTGTGCTAAGATCAGGCAAAAGGCATGTGCTTAAGTAGATGCTAAATGATGTGCAGGTGTGTATAATCAATAATTAGGGGAGGGTGCGCGCTGTGATTGTGAGGTGAGAGAGCCTGGCAACGTCTGTGACAACAGGGGCAATGGTGGTAAATCATTGAGAAAAATGGTTTGTGTACACATCAGTGTAAACATTATTATTAAATTTTGTTATTTGTTAAAAAATAAAATCCACTAGATACATAAAGACATTGGTCATCTTTTAATCCTTTTTCCAGTTAAAGCAACAGAAACCCTCACTAGTGTAAGATGGACGACGCTTGAGCACTGGAGGAATCCATGTGCGAAATCCAAATCACAAGGCAAATCCAAAAACGTGATAATAGGCAATGGTCAATAATCCAAGATATCAGTCAAACGAGGCAGACAAAACAAGAGGGATAATCCAGAAATCAGCAAACAGAGTAATCAGGCAATAATCATACCCTTGGTAAACAATGCAAAGAAACCGCTCGGTACGCAGGACAAGTCACTGGCAATACTTCGCAATGAGCCTGAGCATGTGCTCAGGTTAAATAATGACAAACAGGAAATGAGTGCAGAGGAAGCACAGGGGGCAAACTGTCAATATCCAGGTGAGGGCTCCCTCTGCTGGTGTGGTGGAACATGGCGTGACGTTACAACCAGCAGCCCTGACCAAGATATATTAGTGAAAGATATTTTAACCATTTAGTAGTAAGTAAACTAAAATTGTGTCTGTAAACTAAATAAAAAGATCTGTGATGTATGTATGAAAGGTCACATCAGGCCAGCATTTACATTCTTTCACAGTTCACTTGAAAACCAAATTCAGACCTGTTCATCAAAAATAAAGTGAGGAATACACGCAAAAATGTTTGCATTGGAAATACATATTTTGCCTTACAAAGTGCTGAGCAATGTTACAAATGCTCACGGCATGTGCTTTTAAAAGAGTACCAAATTGCAGACTTCCTGTTGGGAAGTTAATGGTTGTCAGTCAAAATATTAAATGCTCTCTCTCTCTCTTTGTAAGTCGCTTTGGATAAAAGCATTGCTAAATGAATAAATGTGGAACCGAGGTTACATACATAACCAAGATATGTTTATTTTATTTTAATGAAATGATATTTAATTAGTTATTGCAGAAATAACTTTAATGACAAAAGTGAAATATTTAGCTGTAACAAGTCAAACAAATATTTTACTTCATGTGTATATTATGAGTTTGTACAACGTTTCTTTGTGCTTCCCATTTTATCCAGCAGAGGGTGGAACTGCAGCAGATTATAACTTGAATTGTTAAATTCATGAAGAAATAAATATAAAAAATAATTTGTAAATATTATACACACACATGCACACACACATATATGCATACATACATATATATGTTTTAATGAATTTTAAGAAATTTAAAACAGCGTTATGACAGACATTTTATATTCTGGAACTTTTTCAGATCCAGCTGCGATGACCTGTGGAGTTCATGCAAAAAACAGGGATAGAATACCACGAAATTCTAAAATGTTCATTTTATCATTTCCAACACCATTGAATAAAAATAGGTGTTTACAACATGTCCAAAGATGCACTCAGACTTCAATAAAGTATAACTAAGCAATAACTGTAATACATTGTCTAAAATGGTTACGTATGTAACCTGAGACAGAGAATGAAACGCTGCGTCATGGCTTGACACTATGGGGAGAGTTAATGCCCACATCACAGTGAGAGGAGGCTGCCCCATATGCTGTGAAACACTGGCACATCAGAAGCAGGAACAGACTTGTCAGCCCAAGAGGACCTGAGTGCCTGGAGTTAAACTCAAATCTAAACTGTAAAATCTAATAAATGTGTGCAGAAAGGACCAGTCTGCCGCAGCACAAATATCACTTAGAGATGCTCCCCTAGACAGAGCCTTAGATGATGCTGCACTCCTGGTAGAATGGGCTCTAATGCCCAGAGGTGACACTAAGTCACAGGCCTCATAGGCCAGGGTAATAGCATCTGTGATCCAGGGGGATAAGTGCTGTTTTGTGACTGCATTACCTCGGTTGCGACCACCAAAACAGAATAAGAGTTTTACACCACTGGCTTAAGCAGTGAACATAGATCCACAAAGCTCTAACTGGACAGAACAAGTGAAGCCTAAATAAAGGATAAAGTCTGGTCTATAGTGCAAATGGCTTTAATAAAGCCAGGGGCAAAATCCAAACAAACAGGGTGTGCAGAAAGAGCCTGTAAATTGCCTACTCTCCTGAGCGATGTAAGATATCAGATAGCAGAACCACCTTAAGAGTCAAAAACTTAACCTGTGTGCAATAAAAAGGCCTTAGCTCTCTGGCACCACACAGAAAATGAGACAAAGAATGTCTCCTAATAGAGGCTCCATCAACAAGCACATGGCTAGCAGAAACAACAGGCACATAAACCTTGGGGTAGCTGGAGCTAACCCTGCAAAGAGGTACTTTTGGAAAAATTTCAGCACTGAACCAACAGGGCAGTGAGCTGGTCAACATGGTGTTGCTCACACCATGACACAAACAGATCCCATCTTAGAACATACAATCTCCTTAGTAGACAGAGCTCTGGAACTCTGAAATCGTCTCTACAACCTCAGCTGAGAGACAAGCATCTAAGATCTGTCTCCCTTTGAGGGCCAAACCCATAGTTTCCAAATTTTTGAAAGACCGACCCTTGAGCCTGAGACAGAAGCTCCTTCCAGACTGGAACCTCCCAATGTACTGCACTACCAAGAGTAGACAAACTCTCTCACTGACCACAGGCTGGGTGGCCATCAAGAACCACACCCCTGCCAGTGAGAGAAGTGTGCGTTGTAAGAATCCTGCAATGCTATTGCATTCCATAAATGGGACCCATGGTGAGAAACTAGGGTTTGATCCACATAGAAAGGGTACAAAGCCCCAAATCCCTTACCTTAGTCTTTACCCTTAATCCTCCTTATTGGGTGGCTCTTGGGCTTAAAACTGTTTTTCTTTAGCCAGAACTGAAATGGTCTCATATGCAGTAGGCCCAATGGAAAGGGCTAGTTTGAAAGGAAGCAATATTGGTAAGCTTCGCCCCCAAAAGCAAACCTGAGAAATTTCCTGTGTTCTGGCAATATCTTGATGTGAAAGTATGTGTCCTTCTATCATGTCTATCATGACAAACCAGTCTTTGGGCAGAATTTGACACATAATCTGCTTGATCTTCTCAGAGAACGATTCAAGTGAAGCTGATCTAGAACTGGACACAGCCCCTCATCCTTTTTGAGAACTATAAAATATCAGCTGTAAAAGCCCACATCACCCACATGAGGGGAAACGTGGTCTTAAGCCCCTTTTCGCCAATAAAATCTCAAGCTCTTTGTAGCGTCTGAGACAGATCAGACACACAACAACTGGTTATTTTTTATTAATTTAACCACATATGTCTCACCTAACAAACCAACTATGCTCTTGGAGTGTCTGTAAAACTACCCCCAAACTGCAAGTAACACCCAGATGCAGAACCAGACCTCCGGTGACCATAGCAACACACAGATAAGACTGTTTTACAACCTAAAGGAATGTGGAGATTCACTCTCACTGCATTTTCTTTGAGCACACACAAAGAAACAGTTTTATTTACTTAAGAATACATAACAGAAATGTATAAACATAAAT